>OLKM01002322.1:65349-74307 GCA_900291075.1 Melanogrammus aeglefinus | reverse complement strand
TGTGTGTGTGTGTGGTGTGTGTGTGTGGGGGGGGGTGGGGGGGGGGGGGGCGGGGGGATGTTTTCGTCGTGGTGCAGGCTGGTAGGAGAACATGTGGCTGTGCACTGGTCTGTATGTGTGCATGTTTATGTGAGAGAGCGTGTGTTTGTGTGTGCGTGTGTTAGTGTGTGTGTGTGTGTGTGTGTGTGTGTGTGTGTGTGTGTGTGTGTGTGTGTGTGTGTGTGTGTGCGCGCGCGTGTGCGTGCGTGTGTGTGACTGCGTGCGTGTGTGTGCGCGCGCGCGCGCGTGCGTGCGTGCGTGTGTGTGACTGCGTTTGTGTGGCGGTGTCAGTATGAGTATGTGCACGTGTGTGTGTGTGCGTTCGGCAGGAGGCTAAGATAGAGATGAGGTTCTGTGGATGACGGGGGGGCCCTCGCGGCTAAACAGAAATAGCCTGAGAGGAAAGACACAGAATACGTACACAGCCAGGCAGAGCGCTGGAGCAAATGAAGAGAGCGAGGGGTGGAGCGAGGGGAGCAAGGGACTGAGTTAAGATAACTGTGGTTGTGCGGGTGTGTATCTTTGGAGGACAATGTGTGGGAGTGCATGCGAAATGTGTGTCTGTTTGTGTGTATGTGTGTGTATATGTGCACGTGGGTATGTGTGTGTGTGTGTGTGTGTGTGTGTGTGTGTGTGTGTGTGTGTGTGTGTGTGTGTGTGTGTGTGTGTGTGTGTGTGTGTGTGTGTGTGTGTGTGTGTGTGTGTGTGTGTGTGTGTGTGTGTGTGTGTGTGTGTGTGTGTGTGTGTGTGTGTGTGTGTTGTGGTGTGTGTGTGTGTGTGTGTGTGTGTGTGTGTGTGTGTGTGTGTGTGTGTGTGTGTGTGTGTGTGTGTGTGTGTGTGTGTGTGTGTGTGTGTGTGTGTGTGTGTGTTGCTGTGTGTGAATGTGCTTATTAAAGTAAAATATAGAGCTGGAAGAATAGCTCGCCAGCAAAAGGGCAGTGTGTGTACACTGATGAGAGGAGACAGGAGCACTTTCCACATAAACGCACTGAGCTCCAAGACCCAGTGTACTGATGGCCTCCCTGGGGGCAAACACACACACACACACACACACACACACACACACACACACACACACACACACACACACACACACACACACACACACACACACACACACACTCAACCCCTTCTCACCCCACACACAAACACACACACACACATATACTAAACCCCTTCTCCCCCCACACACACAAACACAGAGACACATATTCGCAACCCGCCACACACACACACACATTTACCCAACCGACCATGCACACATACACACACGCACACACACTCAACCCATCATGCACACAAACAAACACACACATACACACACACACACACACACACACACACACATATTCGCAACCCGCCACACACACACACACATTTACCCAACCGACCATGCACACATACACACACGCACACACACACAACCCATCATGCACACAACACACACACACATACACACACACACACACACACACACTTTACATATACTCAACACTCCCCCCCACTCACACACACGCACAAACCCACACAAACATAATAAGCCAAACCTGCACATACACACACATATACTCAACCCATCATGCACGCGCACACACACACACACACACACACACACACACACACACACACACACACACAGACTCACATGCGTAAACACACACATACACCACCCCCCAGATACACACACAAAAAGAGAAAACCATTGGTGGCACATGCATAAAAGCATACACACACATACACAAACAGATTTGCCTCAAAATGCCATCAAGCCTTGGCCCCTAAGAGGCCAAAGTTACTGCCTGGCTTAACAACATATACAAGCGATAGAAAACATGTCTTGGCTAATATATTCCACTGGGTTCAATATCTATAAATGATATTCCATGAAGAAACGCTGCAGTAGAAGTTTAAACTCCAAGGAAAAGTGTGAATAAGCATGTTTTGATTATGAAATGTCTTACGTCCTCAGCCTTTGCCGATAATAAATCACAGAAGACGGTTGTGTCTCGTTTCACACGTCGCCTCAAGTTCCTCCTTTGGTGTCTCGACATAAAACCAAACAAAAGCCTCAGAACGTTCGGTGCATGAGAAAAAGGAACAAATTGCCACCGTGAGATATATACGAGGAGCAGAAGACACACTCTGACCGCCACAAGGCCGTGACAACAGGAACCCAGGCTCAGCCATCATCACAAGAGTGTCACCGCACTCAGTTTCCCGGCGCCACTTCCTGTGTGAACACAGTCAGAAGGCCTCCCTCACAGGGGAAGAAGGAGCTCCAGATAAGACTCAAGGCGCGACCGACGCTGCAGCGAAACCACACTGCTGTGCAGGGTGGTCTAGCCTTTCTCACACTCTGAGAGCGGCTGAGGATCTATTCAGAGCCGAACTGCTGGTGCTCAGAAGCAGATGCCAACAGTTAGACAAGCGATAATCAGAGGCTGTACATGCAGGGGAAGGAGATGGCTGTAAGGGATTCCTCCAGCAGTTCCCTGGCATCATAACATCAGAGTGCAAAGTGAGGCGATGGCAGCGCAGCAAACTCACTGTGCCCATCAGGGGGAAAGCCTTTTTAAAACAGCCTTTATTCACCAGTTTGGAGAAGTTTAAAATAAAATATAGATGCGATATGGAAACAGGGACAAGGAAATCCTCCACAAAACGGGTTCATGTCAGTCGGGCTGATGTCTGCGTCCGAGTGGTACTCACTCGAGGGCGGACGTTCTGTTCTGTCGGGCTCGGAGGTCGGCTGGGGGGCGGGGCTGTGGTCACTTCCGGGTCGCGGGGTCAGACGTGGTTTATAGGGGTCACCGGATTCGTCGTCTGTCTGTCCGCCTCGGATTCCCTCCTCGCTTCCACTGCCGGTCTGAGGGGGGGGGGGAAAGGAAACACACACTCAGTTGGGCTGCAGGGGCGATGAGAGAACTTGTCACTGGTTAACAAAACACACAGGGAAGAGATATAGGGAGTTTAAGCCCTCCCCAAAGACCGCCTGTGATCACAAACTCGCTAAGTAACTAACGGTTGATTATGTAAGACACGTTTATGAGTCTCACAGAAGTCCCAGGAATCACAGATGAGGAAAAATAAAGCAAATAACTGTCCCCCGTTTGATCTCGGGTCTTAAGACAGCACCGCCACGCGGCTGATCGATACGAAGTTGTGGGACGGGTTGTGTGAAAATAGTAATTAGCCATGGATCCGACCTGTCTTCCCGACAGTTTTAGCAGCGTTCACAGCGTTGATGTGTGGGCTATAAAAAGATGGACCTGAAGGGTTCCGCCAGTGGCAAAATAAAAGCGTCCCGTCACGTGAGTGACAGAGCCACGCAGACGCACTGAATAAAAGAATGAACGAGTGAGAAAGAGAGAGAGAGAGAGAGAAAGAACGAAAGAGAAAGAGAGAGAGAGAGAGAGATAGAGGTAGATAGAGAGAGAGTGACAGAGAAAGGGAGATAGACAGGGAGTTATGTCGGCAAACAGAGGGATACTGTCAGTGAGGGAAAGAGATAAAAGAATAAAGAATACAGAGAGGCAGACAAAGAAAGAGAGAGCTGATGGGAGAAAGAGAGAGAGAGAGAGAGAGAGAGAGAGAGAGAGAGAGAGAGAGAGAGAGAGAGAGAGAGAGAGAGAGAGAGAGAGAGAGAGAGAGAGAGAGAGAGAGGAGAGAGAGAGAGAGAGAGAGAGAGAGAGAGAGAGAGAGAGAGAGAGAGAGAGAGAGAGAGAGAGAGAGAGAGAGAGAGAGAGAACATGAAAGAGGATGTGATGGCTCCCTCCGTCGACAAGTGACAGGCAGGGAAGGTGCGGCGCATCTTAAGACAAAAAGGCACCCTGGGCTTATGAAATATACATAGCTCTCAGACAGAAACACACACACACAGACACAGACACACACACACACACACACACACACACACACACACACTCAGAAAAACACACAGAGGCACTCACAGAGAGATAGACCCAGAGGAGGCCCCTAAAGACTGATGACACTTCTATACCTCCATTAAAAACAGGGCTAAAAATAAAGTACACACATACCCAAACACACACACGCACACACGCACAAAGTCACTAATGGCTACTTAGGATAAACTGGAGGGTGGGGCATGATTGGATTTGAGTGTCTCTGTGTGTGTGTGTGTGTGTGTGTGTGTGTGTGTGTGTGTGTGTGTGTGTGTGTGTGTGTGTGTGTGTGTGTGTGTGTGTGTGTGTGTGTGTGTGTGTGTGTGTGTGTGTGTGTGTTGTGTTGTGTGTGTGTGTGTGTGTGTGTGTGTGTGTGTGTGTGTGTGTGTGTGTGTGTGTGTGTGTGTGTGTGTGTGTGTGTGTGTGCATGTGAATAAGCAGTTTTCTGACAGCTCTCACTCATCTGTCTACTTGTAACTTATTGTCAGGCATTTGTGTGTTGAACCAGAGAGGAGCAGCAGGAAGGGGAGCGGGAGGAGGAGGAAGAGGAAGAGGAGGGGAAGGAGGTGGAGGAGGAAGAGGAGGGGACGAAATATTAGGAGGAGGAGGTAGAGGAGGATGAGGAGTGGGAGGAGGAGCAGGTGGGAGAGGAGCAGGAGGAGGAGGAGGAGCAGGAGGAGGAGGAGGAGGAGTAGTTGTAGGCAGAGTGGGAGGGGGAGGAGGAGCAGGAGGAAGAGGCCCGAGCACAGAGCCAAGTGTTTTGGCGGTTGGACCCCCGCCCTCCAAACCCATGGTTGAAATGCACCTGCCGACAGTGGATCGTTTGTCTGGGAGTTCCCCTCAGCCTCCTCTCTCAGGCCCATCCACCTGCCCCCTCTCTCTGGCCCGAGTGCCAACCACGGCATCACTTTAAAGAGCGCAGATCCATTAACAATAAGCTGCCTCTTTGTTCAGGCTAAACCACCTCTACTCCACCAGCACCATCCTCACGTCTGCTAATACCACTTGTTTAGCGTGGATTTGCCGCTTTGTGTGTGTGTGTGTGTGTGTGTGTGTGTGTGTGTGTGTGTGTGTGTGTGTGTGTGTGTGTGTGTGTGTGTGTGTGTGTGTGTGTGTGTTTTAGTGTGTGTGTGTGTGTGTGTGTGTGTGTGTGTGTGTGTGTGTGTGTGTGTGTGTGTGTAGTGTGTGTGTTGTGTGTTTTTGTGTGTGTGTGTGTGTGTGTTTAGTGTTGTGTCTGTGTGTGTGTGTGTGTGTGTGTGTGTGTGTGTGTGTGTGTGTGTGTGTGTGTGTGTGTGTGTGTGTGTGTGTGTGTGTGTGTGTGTGTGTGTGTGTGTGTGTGTGTGGACATTTGAAAAAAGCCAGTAAATAGTCATGGCTGATTCCAAGGATTTTTGCTGCTCTTTCAGATCATCTACTCGCTGAAAGGCCCTCTCTGTGCCTGTATCTCTCTAACACACTCTTTCTCTCCCTCTCTCTCCCCTTCTTTTTACTATTTAAAAAGCTTACCATTTCCCTATGACATAGTTTGTCAGAGGGAGAGAGAGAGCGACAGAGACGGAGAAAGAGACAGAGACAGAGACAGATAGAGAGGTCAGAATGTCTTCTGTCCTAATGGAGATCTCATTTTCCAAACGTTCCAGCGCTCTCATCTCGGTGTAGGTATAGTAAACGTAGCAGTGGAGACAGACAGCGAGGGTCACTCCTGCATAAGGTAGCCAGTGGCTGCCTGGATCATGGTACGACATCGTGGAGAAACAGTCTGTTCCTGCGGTTGCATACAGAAAAGAACGCCGAAATCTTGAGAGCAAGATGTAAAAGAAATATACAACGAAGGCCATGTATTCTCACAAAGCACACGCACACTTCAGGTCACTCAGTACCTCACATGGGTTTTAAGAATTGATATATATCAGTACTATCTGTCTGTCCCTGTATGTGTAGGTGTGTTTGTGCTTGTGGGGTGTGTGTGTGTGTGTGTGTGTGTGTGTGTGTGTGTGTGTGTGTGTGTGTTGTGTGTGTGTGTGTGTGGTGTTGTGTGTTGTGTGTGTGTGTTTGTGTGTGTGGTTGTGTGTGAGTTTGGCATGTGCCTTTTGTGTGTGTGTGCCTGTGTGAGTGTGTGTGTCTGTGCATGTGTGCCTGTGCGGATATGTATGTGTGTGCGCATGGCAAGTGCCTGTGTGTGTGTGTGTGTGTGTGTGTGTGTGTGTGTGTGTGTGTGTGTGTGTGTGTGTGTGTGTGTGTGTGTGTGTGTGTGTGTGTGCGTGTGGTTGTCTGTGTTGTGTGTGTGTGTGTTGCATGTGCCTTTGTGTGTGTGGTTGTGTGTGTGTGAGTATCAAGCGAGCACCCTGTTAGTTCTAATTGAGGTTAATTCCACCCTTCCACTCTATCTCTTTAATCAGCAGGAAAGAGGTCAGTAATGGAGGAAGGAGACGGGGGGGGGGGGGGGGGGGGGGGGGGTGCGACTGGCCTGCCAGCCAGAATCACACATCCACACAGAGCGTGCCCTGGAAGGATCACAAGACATTAGCAGTCGAGTGCAGATCTTGTACGACATTGATAGGATAAACTCTCCGACCGGAGGCACTGAAAACCGAAGACGAAAGAGAATACGTGTGTCTGTGTGTGTGCATGAAATGTGTGTGTGTGCGCGTGCGTGTAATTCCTCATGCAAGCGCGTGTGTGACAGTTTCACCAGAGTTTCAGGAGGCTGAGTGGAGTGATATTGGTTGTGAAAGGCCTAGAGATTAGAAGCTCTCTGACAGTCTTGGTCTCACCCGTGACACACGCAGAATCACACACACACACACATACACACACACGCACACACACAGACAAACAAAAACGCACACACACGGGAACGCACTCACACACTCACAGACTCACACACACACACACAAAGACGCACACACACGGGAACGCACTCACACACTCACAGACTCGGATCCAGCTCATTTTCTCCCCGGTAGGAAGCTATGTAATCAATGAAACATCAATAGTCCTGGCCAGCACAACATCCCCAGTTCACCACCTCGTACATTCATTAAGGAGGAGGGGATCACAGCACAGTGCACATCAATGCAGTGTACATCTGTGTGTGTGTGGGTGCGTACATGCATCTGTGTGTGGGTGCATGCATGCGTGTGTGTGTGTGTGTGTGTGTGTGTGTGTGTGTGTGTGTGTGTGTGTGTGTGTGTGTGTGTGTGTGTGTGTGTGTGTGTGTGTGTGTGTGTGTGTGTGTGTGTGTGTGTGTGTGTGTGTGTGTGTGTGTGTGTGTGTGTGTGTGTGTGTGTGGGTCACAAGGGATGGTTCATCCATAAACACTGCTGACAGGCGGGACAGGACATACACTTGAGGATGTCGATAAGTTAGTCAGTGATCAGTGGGAGACACAGCGTCATGATGTCATTGGGTGCACCCGGCCCCGGCTGAGGTCCTCTGAAGAATATAAAGAGCCTTGCTCATGTAGAACGTGTTAAAGCGACACGCTGAAAGATCTAAGCACATTGCGCCTGATACATGGTAATTGAAATCTATATATTTGGACACTGAATGTATCTCTAATGATTAGATTTTTATGTAAAGGGCTGCCACTAATTATGAATTATTCATAGTTCAGGGAACACAAAAGTCTAATATGGAATTATATAATATCCTAAATTAGCTCACTTTGGCTTGCAAGAAGCCAAGATAAATGGAAGTACTCAGTTCTGATAATCTTAAATCGAAAGTGAGATGATTCCGTGTGTGTGTGTGTGTGTGTGTGTGTGTGTGTGTGTGTGTGTGTGTGTGTGTGTGTGTGTGTGTGTGTGTGTGTGTGTGTGTGTGTGTGTGTGTGTGTGTGTGTGTGTGTGTGTGTGTGTGTGTATTGACTTGCTCCACTTTAAAGAGATAAAAGATTATAACTCACAGAGGGGGAATGGTCTCTATCACATTGCCCTTTTTTTTCCACGATTTTAAATGCAACCATCTATGCTTGTGCATATGTGTGTGTTTTTTATGCGTGGGAGCTGATTATACGTCTATCATGCAACGTGCGTGTGTGTGTGTTCGTATGTGTGTGCTTTTCATTTGCGTGTTTGTGTCTGAGTGCGTGTGCGTAGAGATGAGCCTACATCCGCGCGTGCGCAAGTCTACGCGTCTCCAAGTCCCGGTGACATTTCCTCAAACGCTGTGGCTGACATTTCTGAGGGATTTGAGGATTTGATCCTTTGCTGTTTGAAAAGTTCATCAGTGTGCTTCCTCTCTCTCTCCTCCAGCAGCAGAGCAGTTCAGGAACAACACCGACGGCGGCTCCCATGATACAAGCCACGAGCTGGCTTCAGGGTCTCATCCGCCCCCCCCTTTGGAGCACAGCAGCCAGCAGTAAGTGATCGGGGGCCAGCGCTGAGATGCAACTGGCCTGCGAGAACGTGGTCCTTCACTGAAACCTGTCCTTCTTCTGGTTCTCTCTCTCTCTCTCTCTCTCTGATCAATCAAACCCGGATCCCTCCCTCCCGAGAGGGAGGGAGGGAGGGGAGGATGGAACATGGGAGGAGGAACGTGAAGGAAATGGAAGGCAGAATGAGCGTGATTAGAGATAGGGCGAGGGAAGGAGAGATGCGCGTTTTAAGTCTCGTTACAGGCGGGGTGGAAGAGCTGAAACGTCACGATTGACATCTCTCTTACACAGGGAATAATCGAGGTTGCTTACTCCCTGAACATATCTTCCTTTTCATCTTCTCCCTATTTGTCCCCGTTATTCTCCCTCCTCCCCCTATACCATTCTTACCCTTTAGCAGTGCATAGCCTCTCTCTCTCTCTCTCTCTCTCTCTCTCTCTCTCTCTCTCTCTCTCTCTCTCTCTTCTCTCTCTCTCTTCTCTCTCTCTCTCTCTCTCTCTCTCTCTCTCTCTCTCTCTCTCTCTCTCTCTCTCTCTCTCTCTCTCTCTCTCTTCTCTCTCTCTCTCTCTCTCTCTCTCTCTCTCTCTCTCTCTCTCTCTCTCTCTCTGCTCACCCTGTGGCCTCTCATTTCCTGCC
>OLKM01002322.1:34833-37333 GCA_900291075.1 Melanogrammus aeglefinus | reverse complement strand
TGCGTGTACTCAAGGGTTTTTTTACATCTTTGATAGTGCATGAGTGTGTGTGTGTGTGTGTGTGTGTGTGTGTGTGTGTGTGTGTGTGTGTGTGTGTGTGTGTGTGTGTGTGTGTGTGTGTGTGTGTGTGTGTGTGTGTGTGTGTGTGTAATAGTGCGTACGCATGTCCAACATGCTCCTCTGCAGCAGCAGAGATAGGCTCACACACTGGTCAGGGTTCTGGCTTAGTCTATTGTCCTCTGAAGGCAACTGGCTGTACTACACAGAATCCCCTGAAGACACACACACACACACACACACACACACACACACACACACACACACACACACACACACACACACACACACACACACACACACACACACACACACACACACACACACACACGTATGCAGACACACACAGCCACACAAGAGCCTGTGCACGGTAGGTGCAGGTTATATAACGGTGCTTTGCATGCATTTGTGTACGTGTGTGTGTGTGTGTGTGTGCGTGCGTGCGTGTCTGTGTACGTGTGATTAGCTCAGTGGAACACGTGCCGTCTGTGCGGCTGAAGGTCTGTTGAATGATTGGCAGCGCTCATCATATGCATGGAGCTCAGAGAGAGATTCATCTAAATGCAAACCAAATAAAACCAGGCAGCCCATTATCTTTTAATTTATGTATGAGCCGTCCTCTTTAAATCTAATCCAACCGAGGCTAACAGGTGGATGCAAACAGATGATCGTTGAGCCAATGGGGTAGAAAATACCCAGACACTCTGAAGGTTTTGTGTGTCAGCAGACGTGCGCAGTTTACCGATGTGTCTTGCTGCGTATGGGGTTCGTATGTATACATGTGCACCTTTAAATGTTGTGGAACAGAGTTTGTGCATGTGCATGTGTGTGTTTGTACACGTGTATGGATAAGAAACATTACAGCACAGTATGTGGACCACATGTTTAATACAGGGGGGTGTTGTTGCAGCAAATGACCACTAGGGGCTGCGGGTTGGAGTTGGCTGAGGGGGGAAGGCACTCTGGTCGTCATGCCAAGCAGCAGGAGACAGCGCTTATAGCCAGACCAGAACTGGGAACCCACTGGAAGTCAGAGAGGAAGAGAGAGGAAGTGGAGGAACCTCTGGGTCCAGGGGAGGGTGGGTTGGGGTGGGAAAGGAATGGGAGTTGGGGGGGGGGGGGGGGGGGGGGGGTCTGGGAGCTGTTCAGCCTGTGTTCACATCGACTTGAGTAATTACAGGCTCGTCTTGTGTGTGGAGCCGAAAGTCTACCACAACACAGCCAGAGTGATGACACCATTCACCACACACAGCCATCTACACACATACATACACACATACATGCACATGCACAAACACACACATACATGTGCGCACACACACACACACACACACACACACACACACACACACACACACACACACACACACACACACACACACACACACACACACACACACACACTGTAACACACACGCTCAACAATTACTTTGCAAAGCATTTAACCAGCTGCTATCCATCCCCACTCCTCGACAACACACTCAGACTCACACACACTTTCCAAACCACTCGCTGGAGCACGGTCATACCATAGACCACAAAGTGTATTACACACACATTCATGACCATATAGCACACACACACACACACACACACACACACACACACACACACACACACACACACACACACACACACACACACACACACACACAGCCTCATATAAGCACACACCCTGAACACTTTTTTCACAGTGAATATACCTCAACTATATCTGCTCTGTGTATATGTTAAATTTCCCTGATTTCTGCCTCTTTTACTTAGCAGCTCAGCTGTTAGTGTATGGGGTGCTGCTGCCATCTAGTGGAACGAGATGGTAATGAATGATTCCCCAGCGACATTATGACAGATCTCATAAAGAGATCGCACACACACACACACACACACACACACACACACACACACACACACACACACACACACACACACACACACACACACACACACACACACACTACGAGTATTGTGTATCTTATCTTTAATTTACACGAGCACACCACATGTCTAGGATGGAAGAGGTGAGCCTGGGAGAGGAGCAGAGATAACATCAGCCGACCAGCAAGGTGTGATCCCATACGTCTAGAGCCAAAAGGTCTAGAGCCTGCCCTACTCTGGGACTGGACCCCTCGCTGCTGGTACCTCTGGTTCTCAGGGGTTAAGGGGAGCACAGGAGAGAGAGAGAGAGAGAGAGAGAGAGAGAGAGAGAGAGAGAGAGAGAGAGAGAGGTGTGTGCTAACTTAGGAGGAGAGAGAGAGAGAGGAGAGAGAGAGAGAGAGAAGAGAGAGGAGAGAGAGAGAGAGAGAGAAGAGAGAGAGAGAGAGAGAGAGAGAGAGAGAGAGAGAGAGAGAAGAGAAAAGAGAGAGAGAGAGAGACACGCAGTAAGAGAAAGATAAGGAGATGGCTCTCTATAATGTCCTTCCTCCTCCTGCTGCTGCCTGATATA
>OLKM01002322.1:7500-10160 GCA_900291075.1 Melanogrammus aeglefinus | reverse complement strand
CACAGAGAGACAGAGAGAGACAGAGAGAGAGAGACAATGCCGTGCTCCAGCAACTCTAAATTGAATTCAATAAAGATTCAAACAGCAACTAAGAACTCATTTAACAGCCCAAACGAGATGTGGAACTCCCAAGGTCACGCATATAAGCGTGTGTGTGTGCATCTGTATACACGCACATTAAAACCAAAGATATAAGACCCCAGATACACATATCAGAGCCCTGGGGTTGGATTCCCCACACACCTTCCCACGGAGGACCGCGTATGTGTGGGTGTGTGTGTCTGTGTGTGTGTGCATTTGTGCGCAATGCATGCAATGCATTGCGTGTGAAACGCTTTACCTCCTCTGTGTCTCCTAGCCAGACTTAAAAGAGTGGTACCCATATGGTTGTGTTCAGAGGTGCACGTCCCCCCCCCACCCCCCCGCTGGGACCCCTACCGCCCGACACCAGAGAGGACACCTCCCCAGCCTTCAACACATCCCAGTGCTGAAGCAGCGAGCGGCACACAACACTGCGGCCCCCCCAGAGGTGCGAGAGCATGTCTATACCGGGAAGAGTATGCCAGCGAGCCTCAATACAAAGCACACCAGCATCTGTTGGGAGTGTATGTGTGCATGCGTGTGTGTGTATGTGTGTGTGTGTGTGTGTGTGTTTGTCTGCGTGTGTGTGAGTGTGTGTATGTGTTTGTGTAGATGTGTGCATGCGTGCAAGAAAAAGAGAGAGTAGAAGGAGAAGAGAGAGTTGGAGAGGGAGATTGTGAGTGTGTGTGTGTGTGTGTGTGTGTGTGTGTGTGTGTGTGTGTGTGTGTGTGTGTGTGTGTGTGTGTGTGTGTGTGTGTGTGTGTGTGTGTGTGTGTGTGCGCGCATGCCTGCGTGCATGTACGTGTGCGCGCGGGGTTTGCATATGTCCGTGTGTAAGCATGTGTGTCAAGCAGATGGGAGGAAAGAGAGAAATTAGAGAGGGCTAAGAAGAGAGCAGCGACAGAAAGTCTACCAGTGTGTGTGTGCGCGTCTGTGTGTGTGAGTGTGTTGAACCGATGGGGATGTGAGGGGCGAGGGGGAATTGTGAGGGAGAGAGTGTGGTGGTGGGCGTGGGGGAGTGGGGAGGGGGGGAAGTGGGGGAGTCGTGGTTAAGGCCTCCAGAGTGAGTGAACATTTTTCTGGCAGGCCCTCTCTGTGCTGCTGGCCGCTTGCCCAGCTCTGAAGCAAACTTAAACAAACTCCTGTTGCAGCCATCTGCTGGGCCCGGGGGATAAATCACAGCGCTGCTCCGCTCTGAGAGTCTCTGTGCTGCTCAGCCGCACACCACTATCATGTTACTGTGTGACTGCACGCCCGGCCCGCCACACACACACACACACACACACACACACTCACACACAGGCACACACAGAAACACACACACACAGGCACATAAACGCGCAGAGAGACACACACACACAGGCATGCACGCACAGGCACACGCAGGCATGCACACACACAGAAGCACACACTCAATAAAGCACGCACACAGACACACACACACACAGACACACACACACATACTGCCCAGGCCAGCCGGCAGCCTGGAGCCAGGTCCTGCCGTGGGGCTCACACCACCAGGAGAGGCGCAACATGTGGCCCTGTTAATACCACACGGAGAGAGAGGGGGGAGAGGGGGGAGGGAAGGAGGAGGGGGGGAGGAGGGAAGGAGGGGTGGGTGGGGTAGGAGGGGGAGGAGAGAGGGGAGAAGAGAGAAGGGGAGTCAGGGAGGGGGAGGAAGGGGGGAGGGGGAGAGGAGGGAAGGAGTGGTGGGGGGAGAGGGAGGAGGAGGGGGAGGAGGAAGGGAGGAGAGAAGAGGAAGGGAGGAGAGAAGAGGAGGAAGGGAGGGAGGAAGTAAGGGAGTGGAAGGAGGGAAGGGGAGAAGAGAAAGGGTTGGAGGGGAGGGAGGGAGGGAGGAGGGAGGGAGGAAGGAGGGAGAGGGAGGGAGGAGGGAGGGAGGGAGCGAGGGGAGGGAGGGAGGGAGGGGGAGGGAGGGAGAAGCGGTAGAAATAGCAAAATGAAAAAAAGGGAGGAAGAAGGAAAGAAAGAAAGAACAAAAGAGAAGAAAACATAAGAACACAAATACTTCAATCATTCCGCTGTCTGGGTTTTATTAGGGAACTTTGAAGAGGAAAATTCCAAATATGTAATGTCCTCTTAGTGGGTCCGATATTTTTTCCATTGTTTAACAGACCTCACCAATTTCTGACCTGGGATCAATAAAGTACGATCTTATCCTATCTTAAGTACGGATAAGCCAATTTGTCTTGAACAATGAGGAACTATTAGTTATAACCCTGCTGTACAACCAACATGACATCACACTCCCCTGCAACTCAACAGGCCTCTGTGCCCGGTCCTAGCTTAGACGCTAAGCTAGCAGCTAACCGTGCTAGCTGCTGTCGCCATGGTCCTGTCCCGGGCCATCTCTAGGCCAGGGGGCTGACCAGAACACACACAACCACACAGGGTGGCCCACTGACCCCACCTGCGTTTCGGTAGTAAGCGTCACGTGTTTCCATGTGTACTGCACAAAAAAAGTCTTCCAACACCTATCAAAATGATAGGTCAAACCATGATCAACCAAACCTGTGTGTGTGTGTGTGTAGTTATGTGGTTACATGTGTGTGTGTGTGTGT
>OLKM01002322.1:0-2500 GCA_900291075.1 Melanogrammus aeglefinus | reverse complement strand
GCCATGGTTAAAGAATGCTGATGAAGACGAGTGAGCAGAGAGCGACCAGAGTGAAAGTTCTCAAGATTTGAACGGAAACACAACCTCTTCGTCGCCAACCATCTCGCCATCAACACAACAATAACGCTGTTGAGGTTTCCCGGTGGGACACAGCTGCAGAGCGAGGGGGACTCCCCCCCCACCCCGCAAACGACCACAGCGACGTCACACATCTTCCTCCCGCAGCGTGGGCTGATGGCCACATGGTGAACAGGTGTTTCCGCCATTGCATCCAGGAGAAGAGGCGGGCGTCTGTGGTTCTCTCCGGTTGGCGGCAATTCAACCTCCAATTAACCTCACCACCTCCCGCCTGAGCTCCCTTTAACTTGCGCTCATTCTTTCCTCCATATATTTTGTTCTGTATCATTTCATCCGTTTCCATTCTGGGTTTGTTTCCCCTCTGTTGTGGAAGATAGAAGACGGGCTCTCTCGTGCTCTCTCGCTCTCTCTCTCTCCCTGTTCTCTCTCTCCCTGTTCTCTCTCTCTCTCTCTCTCTCTCTCTCTCTCTCTCTCTCTCTCTCTCTCTCTCTCTCTCTCTCTCTCTCTCTCTCTCTCTCTCTCTCTCTCTCTCTCTCTCTCTCTCTCTCTCTCTCTCTCTCTCTCTCTCTCTCTCTCTCTCTCTCTCTCTCTCTCTCTCTCTCTCTCTCTCTCTCTAATAAATCTTCACTGGCGACACTGTCAGGAGGCCGGCATGTTTTTACTGTGACAGCAAATACCTCTTTCACAGGATATGGGCCATGGAGTAGGAACTCTTTCAACACACACACACACACACACGCGTGCGCGCACACATACACTTGCAGAGACACACACACACACAAACACACACACGGTTGGGCACTGTTACGTCCCGGCCAAAGTCACAAAAAAAACATACACTCAAACACACACACACAATCACATCCACACTTGTATAAACACTCTCACACAAACACCCACGCACAGAAACAGACAAAGACATTATGTGAGACATAAGCGTTGGCCTTCCAGCAGACACACACGCAAACAAACAGCGTGATTGAAATGGGACATCTGTCGCCACACTCTCAACAGGTCCAGCCTAATTATTTAGCCTGCTTAGGACTGTCACTGAGCAGGCCCCCACACAAAAATAAACAATTGCATGCACACACACACGCAGGCACGCATGCACGCACACACGCCACACGCAAGCACGCATGCACACAGACACACACACCTGTGGATTTTGTGTGTCTGTGTTGGTGAAATAAGAGTCTGCAGATTGCATTTTTAGATAGCACAGTCATTTAACAGTATCGCTGTAGCTAAATGGATTAGCACGACTCGACTCATTCCCCTTCCCCAGAGCCACCTGGAACCTTCTACTGTACCTGACCAAAAAGAGGCCTGTCTAGACCCTGAGTATCTACACAAAGGTCAAGGGTCACATCCAACATACTAATTACACACAGCCGCCAGGGTCTAAGTATGTACCACTGTGTGTGTGTGCGTGTGCGTGTGTGTGTGTGCGTGTGTGTGTCTGTGTGTCTGTGTGTCTGTGTGTGTGTGTCTGTGTGTCACTAGCAGGTCTCACTTCCAGAGAGTGAAAAAGCAGTAGCCGTGTGTTATTATCTTTCTTGTTATGATATTTTATTACAAGTTCATTACCAGGCATTGTAACTGCTTTAATCACAGCATTTAATCAGATTTTTCAGTTGCTTTCCAAGAGTGTGCTTTATTTGTAAATAACAGGAAACCCCTAGCTTTTATGAAGGTGTCCAAAACAATGCCCCACAAATCCAACATTAACAACGGTTGAATATACGAAACTATCGATTGGTTGTTTCCTGTGCACAACAAAAAGACGACTATGCTCAAAGAACTTTGGAAAATACAGTATATGCAGTTCAGCTGATTCATAAAGTTAATTAGTAAAAAAAACGAAAATGGTATTGATAGGTATAAAGATAAGTATAAGATGAGACATATCCAATCATTGTCAGTAACTGTAGTATAAGCAGCATAAAGAATGTGGGAGAAAGTAAACAGCAGATTAAACAAACGTAAAACGAAAGTCTTACGTTCTATGTAAACTGCTTTGACAGAAAATGAAAATAAAACGATTTAAGGTCATTGCCAAAGATATACATGTGTATCCCAAAGCTTTCCAGTCGCCTTGTGGTCAGTTGTCAAACACACACAAACAGATGGTCAATGTCATATATATATCTCATCTCCCGCGTGTGATATGTGTGCGCGCAGCGCGTGATATAGCATGCTTGTGACGGTATTAGTAGCTGGCTGCAGACGTCATGTTGTTCGATGCCATTAGTGTGTGAGCTTCATATCACCTGCTGTGCAATGGTTTCAGCTGCAGTCACCTCGACCACACTCTGCGGTCTAGGGCCACTAACACAGTATATGGTGTGAATGCTCGGATCGGAACTATGGCAGAGCACCCACCGTATTGACATGACAGACCCTCCCCAGCATAGAGCAA
>OLKM01002321.1:68455-74311 GCA_900291075.1 Melanogrammus aeglefinus | reverse complement strand
ACCTCTCCTCTACGTTAAAGTCCTCCTCCATGTCCATCTATCCCTCTCCTCTCCCCTCTCCCCTCCTCACGGCCTCTCTGGGCGTCTGCGTCCAGGGAGGGCTTCCTTTACCCACCGTCTGCGCCTCACCTCGTCCACAAGGACACAACCACGCCTAGCTGTTTACTATGCTTCACTCGTGTTGTTTGGGGGAGAGGAGACAACGACCAAATCACAGTCATCCGCGCTGAAAAACAATGAAAAAAAGAAACTCGCCTTTCTCCCCCCCCTTCTCTCTCTCTCCCTCCCCCTCTCTCTCTCTCTCCTCCCCCTCTCTCTCTCTCTCTCTCTCTCTCTCTCTCTCTCTCTCTCTCTCTCTCTCTCTCTCTCTCTCTCTCTCTCTCTCTCTCTCTCTCTCTCTCTCTCTCTCTCTCTGTCTCTCTCTCTGTCCCTCGCTCTCTTCTCTTTTCCTCTTCTCCTCTCTCTCTCTCTTCGCCCCTGCCTCTCTCGTCTCGCTCTCTCTCTCTCCTTCTTTCTCCTTCACTCACAATCTCTTTCTGAATTCCACATCTCTCTCTCTCTCTCGCCCTCTCTCTCTCTCTCCCTCTCTCTCTCTCTCTCTCTCTCTCTCTCTCTCTCTCTCTCTCTCTCTCTCTCTCTCTCTCTCTCTCTCTCTCTCTCTCTCTGTCTCCCCCCCTCTCTCCCTCCCCCCCTCTCTCTCCTTGAACAGACTTCCTTTGAGCATCTCCACACCCAGCCTATACGAGTTGTTCGCGGGCCCTTAATATATTAAAGACCCTAGCCGCAAACAAACATCTGCTGAGGTGTCTTAACAGGGCCCTGCCGGTTGTTAGGGGGCTCTTGGCTGTCTTTAGGGGCCCCTGGGGGGTGTTGATAGAGTTTACATTCAGCCGTTTGAGCAGAGCGAGAGCGGGGAGGAAAGCGATGCATTAGCAGCCTACTGCAGCAGGTGTGGTCATTAGCATGGCTAATTGTATCCCAGTTGCATAATGCTTGATGCTTCCTAGCGCGCGCGCGCGCGCGTGTGTGTGCGTGTGTGTGTGTGTGTGTGTGTGTGTGTGTGTGTGTGTGTGTGTGTGTGTGTGTGTGTGTGTGTGTGTGTGTGTGTGTGTGTGTGTGTGTGTGTGTGTGTGTGTGTGTGTGTGTGTGTGTGTGTGTGTGTGTGAGTGTCTCTATTTGCGTACTCTTGCACAAATCTTGTGAGGTCAAGATTTGTGTTTCTGTGTTACAGTTTCTGTTTGCTGACTGTGTGTGTGTGTGTGTGTGTGTGTGTGTGTGTGTGTGTGTGTGTGTGTGTGTGTGTGTGTGTGTGTGTGTGTGTGTGTGTGAGTGAGTGAGTGAATTTGAGATGTGTTTGTGTGTGTATATGTTAAAAGGGGGCATGCCCGGAATAGCCATAAGAAGCCACCTGAGCCTATGTTTCATTTATGAATTATGCCACAAACAATGCAGAGAGAGAGAGAGAGAGAGAGAGAGAGAGAGAGAGAGAGAGAGAGAGAGAGAGAGAGAGAGAGAGAGAGAGAGAGAGAGAGAGAGAGAGAGAGAGAGAGAGAGAGAGAGAGAGAGAGAGAGAGAGAGAGAGAGAGAGAGAGAGAGAGAGAGAGAGAGAGAGAGAGAGAGAGACACCCCATCTTTCTTCTAATCAGAAGTTACTTCAGAGAAGAGTATAAAATGTCACATTCTCCGCAGAGTGCGTTACTCAAAAGCGAAAAAAATATTCAACATCAGACCAATGTTTCCCAGACAGCATCCATTTAATTCTAGGGTTAGCATCCACGCTACTGTAATTGAGGCTATACAGTAAATACCAATACATACTAGGTCCCGGCGCCTTCATGCTAACCGCTGCTACGCCCATGGCCTGACAATAAATTAGCCCAGTTGTTCTGTGGAGTGTAAAATGGCAAAGGACTCAAAGGCCAGCAGGGCTTTAGCGGAGCCAGGATCCCTGCCCGCGCGCTAGCATGCGGCGCTTTGTCATAATGTAGGCTAACGCAGTGCTGGGGAACCCTATATGGTCTTTTGTGTTTCCTAGGTCACTGGTTCTTGATGGGTCCTCATAAGTGGATAGATGTTGGAGTGTGTGCGGGCTTTGTTTGGTTTGGAGGTTTTCCCTGTGGCATGGGAAATGTACTTTTATTCTGAATTGCTTTCGGATGTATAGAGCCCGGTGTTAAACCCAGTGGGTCAATATTTGTGCAAAAGGAAATGGCCCGGATTTGTCCTCTAAAATGTTGGATGGATATACCTACGGCAGACTTTGTGTTATCATTGGTGGTAGGTATTGAATATTAGAATATGATAAAGCATTGACCTGCTATTATGCTATGATGCTATTAGGGTCAAAAGCTCTTTCTCTTCAACATTCACGGAACGTGAATGTGTGTGCTAACGTTTTGTAGCCCCTTCAATGAGCACAAGTGTGTTAATGTTAACATGTTGCCATCTTCTAATTTTAGTTAAGTGACTGCAATGCAGAACTACCCTTTTTCCTAACATAAACCTACTTTTGTATTGCATGCTTTTCTCTTTTTGTACTCAAACAAACGTTCACACACACAAGTGTTAGCATAACGGTAACAAGCTAGCACGCTAAACAATCAACCAGTCATTGCTTCTCATTGCTTTTGGCAAGCGTTTTAGTGGAAAATCAATGTCTGTAATGGCGTGGTAGGGAACGGTTAAGAGAATCAGAAAGGTGACTTCCTTATTGCATAGATGTACAATTCGGTCGTACATCACAGTTAACCCTCTGACGTTCTCTGTGTCAATTTGCAAACACACAAAAAAAAACAGGTGTTCTTTTACAATGAAAATAGACATTCAAAGACTCAAACCGGTGATTTCTGATCGCTGCAACAACGTTTTCAAAAGCTCTCTTATCTCCTCTCTCGGCTGTTCTGAATTGTAAATTTCAGCAGAATTTTTACATTTTGTGCTTTTTTTCAAGTTTAAGACTCCACCTCGAATCTGCATAGCCCCCCTCCCCCCTCTGGCCACCATTGTACACTGTATTGTGTTGTGTTGTATTGTATTGTATTATAGTACTGAACTGTGTAGCAACTGCAGTAGCTGCTATCATTGCTGTAACACGGGGAATTGGTTAGCCTAGCGATTGTTGTACTTGCACTTGGTTCTATGAACATCCTCACTGTACCGATAGCGATATATTGTTAAGTCGGTATTGGTAAGTCGCTTTGGATAAAAGCGTCTGCTAAATGCTCTAAATGTAAATGTAAATGTAATGCATTCAATATCTCATGTGTTTACTGGTAAGATTGTAGATAGTTTTGGACTAAATGCGCTTTCACTCGGTAAAAGTTTGATGTACTTCCTTGTATTATTCTTGTTTACGTCACTACCTATGAATGTTGAGTACTCCCAGCATAAACCCAAGGCGGTTTAGAGATAGAATAAAACAATATATATTTTTAGATGTTTATATTTACTTTAGCCTGTTGCCCTTTAAGCGCGCGGCAGTGCTGCGGTTATTTGGAGAGAAGTGGTTTGTTCAACTAAAAAACTAAGTGGAAATGAAAGGCTCAGAAGGGCAGATGAATTGATCACTTTCAAAGAGAAAGCCTGCTACCTCCCTGTCAATATGCTGGCCTTTGCCGGGTCCTGTCCTTTCCTCGGCAAACGTTAAGTGCATCCGACCCACCCATGCAGCCTTTATGAGTGTGTGTGTGTGTGTGTGTGTGTGTGTGTGTGTGTGTGTGTGCGTGTGCGTGTGCGTGTGCGTGTGCGTGTGCGTGTGCGTGTGCGTGTGCGTGTGCGTGTGCGTGTGCGTGTGCGTGAGTGTGAGCGTGAGTGTGTGTGTGTGTGAGTGTGTGTTCTGAAAGGAGTTAACCTTTATTTATGTCGTTCTTTTGTGTATTTGGGTATTTATGGTCTCTCTCCCCCTTTTTGGGGCCAGGTATTGGTTCTGATGAGTTCATAGATGGAAGCTATTTTAATTAACATATTCAGTGTTGATTCTTTTTTTATGTGTGTAGGTTTTTTGGTCGCAACTTTGATATACGTTTGTAAAACAACTATAAATTTGAATCCTAATCTGAGGATATGTGGGGTGATTGTTTTAATCGGAAAGACTTCATAGTTCAACTTTCAGAATATGCACTTTATCCTGTCACCATGAGCACGAATTCTGAATCGTGGAATGGTCATCTGATGCCCGTTGTTGTCCACACTTTTGTAATGATTAAATCGGGTCTATCAGAGATCGATTCTGATATGATCTGCATTGGTCGGCCCATGACATTCAGAACATGTGTTCAGACCTAGCCATGGGGATTAAAATCGACAGATCGTGCTGGCTATTTTTTTATCTGAGAACCTCTGATATTTTGAGCAAACCACTCAGACTTGCTGATTCAAACAATCCGCAGGTAGAGATTTGGGGACCAGGCACACTTGGGACAATTGGCATTCTTAATTACACTGAATACATGGGTGCAACAATGGATCAAAACCATGAAATAACTTACACCATTGCTCGTGACAGCCTAATAGCTAACTTTACAAACTGTGTCTCGAGGTTTGGAAAAAAGTGCATCAATGGGGCTTATACCCAAACTCCACCACACAACTTCTGCTACTTTAGCACAAGATATATTTTAATTTTCATGTATCAGATCACAAAGATCAGATGGATTAACCGTGCTGTTGTACTCCAGTTTACATGATCAGAGAAGCTAGCTAGCCACTTGCTCCAACTAGCTAATCCTGCTAACACATGCCAGCTATCTTATATAATAGAATGTCAGCGTAGTCCTTGTCCTTGTCCTTTCTTTGGGCGTATACTTGTTTCGGGGACATTACACGCTGGACAGTATTACAAGCTAAGCCACCGGAAGGTTAATTAACTGTCGTCTGTCCTTCTTATCTTGACCTCGGATGTACGCAGAGCGGGAGATTTTTCATTACGCACAAGGACAATTTACTTGAGCTGTTATTATGTTCAAAGCTCATCTTCTTTGGAGTTGTAACTGGTATCAAACAACGAAAGGTCGTTGATATGCCTTGCACCCATGTGCTATATCATTGGTCGATTACAATAACCATGTTTGGTGGTTTCCTCTCTTTGTCTTTGTCCCATTCTCTCTCTCTCTCTCTCTCTCTCTCTCTCTCTCTCTCTCTCTCTCTCTCTCTCTCTCTCTCTCTCTCTCTCTCTCTCTCTCTCTCTCTCTCTCTCTCTCTCTCCCTCCCTCTTGTTCTCCCTCCTTTCATCTCTCTCTCCCCCTCCCTCCCTCTCCCCCACTCTCCTTCCCTTCCATCCCATCCTTTCCTCTTAAAACAAAAATCACCAACAACAACCTCCACTGACATTGTTAGCGTGATTAGCACTATGTAATCAGCTCGACCAATCGGGTCTCCCTCCCACCCGCTCCTCCCTCCTCCTCTTCCTCCCCCCTCCTCCTCCTCCTCAGCCAATAGGAAGGGCCCACGCCTGAGCAGTCAGAGGCTATCGATCGGTGTGTGTGTCCCGCGGAGCCACGCACGCGTTATTTAGCCCGCGATCGATCACTTCGATCAGCACCGACTCTAATCAGACTAATTGGGATGAAGAGAGACAGCGCGTGTTGGGGGCGGTCGTCGGGGTATTAGCGGTCAAATGCACGAGCAGACGGGCTAGCATAGAGTGTTGGGGAGAATGCCCTGTGGTGTCTCGAGTCTAGTGCTGTGTCTCAAATCGCGCACTTCTCTAAGTGCACTGCTTTACAGTACACTGCAATTCAGTGCACTTAGTTGCACAGTGCGCAAATTTCGACAAGCTAGTACCGTCTCAAATCAAACACTGCCGCTGCGCACTTACCGGAAATGACTCGACAGCTTCTTCTTCTACTACTTTTTAAC
>OLKM01002321.1:49946-54946 GCA_900291075.1 Melanogrammus aeglefinus | reverse complement strand
ACAACTTGTTGGTCATGTCGTATAGCTCGACATGTTCACCTACAAGGACAACCAGTTGCTCCGTCGGAAAAGACTTTTTGGTTTGGGTCGCCATTCTTCTTTCCTAGTGACGTAAGTGCTCGTTCATTGGTCAGCTGTCAAAAAACTCGGGACGTCGGGTGCTTTTTCTTGGCGAGTTGAACTTTTCCCAACTTGAAAACCACCCAGAGCGGTGAAAAAACCCCGCTGGCAGCGGTGTTTTTAAAAGCACCCAGGATGTTTTTACAAAAACAGCTCTGTACCATAGGAATATAATGTAAAACATCCACCCGCACCTGAAAAAAAGACTGCCCGTGTGAACACGCCCTAACTGTGCATTCCGTTTACCGTCTGAATTTACGATATCCCACTCCGAATTTTGAACCAGAACGCCCCCCTGAAGTCTGAATTCCGAACTCTCAAAGAAATACGAGGCTAAAACATAATACGTCATCAGCTGGTATTGCTGACGACGGCTAACCAAGAACTGGTGTCAAGTTTTTCCGACTTGTCGCACTGAGACGCAAAAAGTCGGAATACCTAACATTATAAAGTGCCAGCTAGAAATGACACCAACATAGGTATGAT
Organism: Melanogrammus aeglefinus; assembly: GCA_900291075.1. Classification (NCBI taxonomy): domain Eukaryota; kingdom Metazoa; phylum Chordata; class Actinopteri; order Gadiformes; family Gadidae; genus Melanogrammus; species Melanogrammus aeglefinus. The sequence continues at coordinate 54,340 of OLKM01002321.1, read as the reverse complement.
GTAATTCCCAGCTCGACATCCAAAGTAAATGGAATGCAACGTGACGCAACAGCTCTGAAAGTTAACCTTGTTTGTCTCGGGAAAGTTGTAGATCTGCACGACTTTCGAAAACTAGAAATTAAGTTTTTTCGTATAAATTATATTTTTCAAAACAATGTAAAAAGACGAAAAAGCTAACTTTTAAAATCACAATTATTTTTCAAAATAACACAAACCATTTGACTTTTTACTGTGGGATAATTGGATAAGCATTGCATAATTCATATTTGTTCCCGTTCAACTGTGGCAGAAAACGGGCCTTTGGAAAAAAAATTGAAATGCAGAATTTGTATACTGTATCAGTGCACACTGTGAAATTAATGTGTACACACACTGATAGCAAACTGAGCGCTACTGTCGCCGGCTTTTCTTCATAATGGAAAATGAATGACTGCGGGTTACTTACACATGTATAACTCGCTTGTGTGTGTGCTTGCTTGTGTGTGTGTGTGTGTGTGCTTGTGTGTGTGTGTGCTTGCTCGTGTGTGTGTGTCCTGGTGTGTGCTCGCTTGTGTGTGGGCTCGCTGGTGTGTGTGCGTTAGCACAAGACTCATCTCATTCCTCTTCCATTACCAAACTAACACAACTAATACTGCTACTTTTTTCCACCATTTTCTTTGTTTTTTTTCTCTCCTTTTTTTCCTTCCTTTTTCAGGAGTTGCAAGGAATCCATCGTGTTGACTGTTGTCCAGCCTTATCCTGTGAGTATCAGACAGTGTGTGTGTGTGTGTGTGTGTGTGTGTGTGTGTGTGTGTGTGTGTGTGTGTGTGTGTGTGTGTGTGTGTGTGTGTGTGTGTGTGTGTGTGTGTGTGTGTGTGTGTGTGTGTGTGTGTTGTGTGTGTGTGTGTGTGTGTGTGTGTGTGTGTGTGTGTGTGTGTGTGTGTGTGTGTGTGTGTGTGTGTGTGTGTGTGTGTGTGTGTGTGTGTGTGTGTGTGTGTGTGTGTGTGTATGTGACTGAATGAGTGCGTGACTGAGTGATTGTGTGAGTGAGTGAATGGTTGATTCAGTGCGAGAGAGGGTGTTTCTGTTTCACTTGGTCCCCTCAGTCCGTCAACCAGCTGGATGGAGCTAACCGCAACTGGCCCTCCGCTAGGCGTTAGCTAGGATATTAGCATCGGATACGTCTCTCCCCCCCCCGCCAACTGCCCACGGAAATGATAGTTGGGAGATAATACACAGCGGGTGATAACTCCTGTGGAATGGGACGTCCGGGCGATGCGGTCGAAGATAGAGTCGTTTTGTCAGCAGAACCGTTAATAACAGAACCAGTCTATGTGTTAGCTCTGGGCAGGCGGCCATCTGCAGATACTCTCTCTAGATATATGGACTCAAGATGTCCGCCCATCCCCGGTGTCGTTCCAGTGTTGCGTCTGTTACTTGCGTTAGAGAGCTTCTATCCCCTTTGTTTCATTGTTTATTCTTTTCTCAATCAAAATTGATTCTCTATTTAAGAAGAGAAATTATCGTTGGACGACCATCGGAGGAAAAAAAAACAACATAACATACAGTATAATACATGTTTGAATATATTGGGATGAAGATATTGTCAACTGGTTACCATCATGGGGGTGTTATTTGTTCTAATCTCTCTCTCTGTCTCTGTTTCTCTCTCTTTGTTCCTATGTGTCTCGCCCTTGCCCAGTCCCCTAAATCAGCGTTTATCAGTGCAGCCAAGAAAGCCAAGCTCAAGTCCAATCCGGTCAAAGTGCGTTTCGCCGAGGAGGTCATTATTAACGGACAGGTTCCTGTAAGTTTCCTCTCTCTCTCTCCCTCTCTTCTCTCTCTCTCTCTTTTTTTCTCTCTCTCTCTCTCTCTCTCTCTCTCTCTCTCTCTCTCTCTCTCTCTCTCTCTCTCTCTCTCTCTCTCTCTCTCTCTCTCTCTCTCTTCTCTCTCTCTCTCTCTCTCTTCTCTCTCTCTCTCTCTCTCTCTCTTCTCTCTCTCTCTCTCTCTCTCTCTCTCTCTCTCTCTCTCTCTCTCTCTCTCTCTCTCGCTCTCTCTCAATGTATTTATCCATCAATATATTTCTCTCATTCCCTTTTTTCTAATCAGACGTTTACATGCCAATCACACACAGACATTGCAGACATTTTCCCTACATTTTGCCCAGCAAAATGGCGGCCATTTGTTCTGAAGGTAACTACAGTGCCAGCGCGATAATATCATGGCTAATGCTAAAGGTGTAACCTGTAGCCTAACTGATGCTAAAGTTGAATACAAATTCCCATTCAAAATGAAGTTCACCAGTTCGGGTCTGAACTTTGAACGCCAGTCATGTCCCATCTGTGTAACCCAAGCTCTTCAGACCGGACCATAATAATCCCTTAAGCACCGCTGTGGGTACTTGTTTGTCCAACCAGTGTTATTTTCCCGGGATTGTCTGACTCACTATGTGATGTGAATGTAAACCCAAATCTCCTCTGTGTCTCCAAGAACTCAGAGGAAGAAACCAACATTCAGCTGTGTCTTACAGAACTCAGTGAAACAAAGTTCTCCGTCTCCCAGTGCAAAGTCAAAGACAGTTCTCTGCTGCGTCTCCCAGATCTCAACTAAGACAACGTCTCTATGCTCTGTCTTCTAGAACTCAGCTAAAGACAACACTGCGCTCTTCTTTTTTTTTTTGTTGTTTCAGAACTCGGCTAAAGACAGCTCTGTTTCGCTCTCTGTGTTTCAGGACTTAGCTAACGACAGCGCTCTTCTCTCTGCGTTTCAGAACTTAGCTAAGGACAGCGCTCTTCTCTCTGCGTTTCAGAACTTAGCTCAGGACAGCCCTCTGCTCTCTGCGTTTCAGAACTTAGCTAAGGACAGCGCTCTTCTCTCTGCGTTTCAGAACTTAGCTAAGGACAGCCCTCTGCTCTCTGCGTTTCAGAACTTAGCTAAGGACAGCTCTCTGCTCTCTGCGTTTCAGGGCTTAGCTAAGGACAGCTCTCTGCTCTCTGCGTTTCAGAGCTTAGCTAAGGACAGCTCTCTGCTCTCTGCGTTTCAGAGCTTAGCTAAGGACAGCTCTCTGCTCTCTGCGTTTCAGAACTCAGCTAAGGACAGCTCTCTGCTCTCTGCGTTTCAGAACTCAGCTAAGGACAGCGCTCTACTGTTCATGCCCAACGTCCTCAAGGTGTACCTGGAGAACGGCCAGACCAAGTCGTTCCGCTTCGACTGCAGCACCTCAATCAAGGTTTGTGTGTCTGTGTGTGTGTGGGTGTTGGTGTGGGAGTGTGTGTATCTGGGGGGGCGGGGGGGGGGGGGGTGGTGAGGGGAGAATGTGTGTGTGTGTGTGTGTTTGTTCGTGTTTGTGTGTGTGTGTGTGTGTGTGTGTGTGTGTGTGTGTGTGTGTGTGTGTGTGTGTGTGTGTGTGTGTGTGTGTGTGCGTGCGTGCGTGCGTGCGTGCGTGCGTGCGTGCGTGCGTGCGTGCGTGCGTGCGTGCGTGCGTGCGTGCGTGCGTGCGTGCGTGCGTGCGTGCGTGCGTGCGTGCGTGCGTGCGTGCGTGCGTGCGTGCGTGCGTGCGTGCGTGCGTGTCTGTGTCTGTGTGTGTATATGTGTGTGAGTGGGGAATTGGGGGAGAATGTGTGTGCGATTGTGTATGTGTTGGTGTGTGATTGTGTGTGTGTGGGGGGGTGTGATCATTAATCTGAAACAGTTCAGTACTTTTATTTACTCTCTTCGTGCACACGAATGTGTGCGCGTGTGTGTGTGTGTATTTGTGTGCGTGTGTAGGTGTGTGTGTGCCCATATGCACGATGCAGATCATAAAGTTATGATCATACAAACGGGAAACAGTCCTTGAGAATATAAATCCCTTCACACCGCCGCCCACCCACGTGCACGGCCATAATCCACCGTGCACGTGACTGTCTCTCCGTTATAACAGAGAGTTCAACCCAGGGCCAACTGGACATTAGCTAGCAAGGTCATTATCTTCCACTGAAGCACACGCAGACTCATATGCCCTTCACACATGACCTCTGGATGACCTCTAGGTGACCTCAGGACGAACACATGAACTCTGGGGGTCAGGTCCGGGGGGTGATCAGGAGTCACCCTTTCACAGTGTGTGAAAGTAGGTAGGACGTGACGCAGAACGTATCTCCTTTTAAACAGCTAGCAAAACGCCTAGCTGCGGCTAACCGGCTATTCTAATCGTCTATGCTAATTACTGCTTTTTAATAGGTTGTTTTTTTTCCTCCTTGTGACCAAAACAACACAAACACATCAACACCAACCACAAACACAACAACAACACAACAAAAATGACACAAAAACAACAACCACATCCACAACCACCACAACAACCTCAACACCAACAACCACCAAAACAACAACAACAACCACAACCACGACCACCACAACCACCACAACAACCA
>OLKM01002321.1:20000-49407 GCA_900291075.1 Melanogrammus aeglefinus | reverse complement strand
CAACGCGCACTGCACACCTCTCTCTCTCTCTCTCTCTCTCTCTCTGTTCATTCTCTCTCTCTCTCTCTCTCTCTCTCTCTCTCTCTCTCTCTCTCTCTCTCTCTCACACACACACACACACTGTCGCATACACACGGCGGCTGTGTGTGTGTGAGCGTGGTCGGGTGTGTGCGTTCGTTACACTCAAATAAATTGAAACCACAAGAGAGCCGTGTTTATTTTCTTCCGCGCATTTCCTGGACGGCACACTACATCTCCGCCTCGGGCAGACCGGGGGACGGCAACAAGACCCGGCGGCAAGCTTCACTCAAATATGATTTAAATGCGCAACCCGAAGTTAACGTCAGGCACCGGGCATACTTGGGAATGCTCTGCCCCGAGAGTTTAGCGATAGGCTCGCTTGGTTAATGAAAACGTCCCGCAGTAACGGTTCGTTTGGGTGAGGGGTGTCGGATCTGTCGTTCTGTTGTGCTGCGTGAATTGGGTTTGCCATACAGACACACACAAACGCGCGGGGCAGGCACACGGCAGCACATACACGGGCGCAATGAACGCACACACGTACGCATGCACACACACACACACACACACACACACACACACACACACACACACACACACACACACACACACACACACACACACACACACACACACACACACACACACACACACACACACACACACACACAGAGTCTCTCTCTCTTTCTCAATCTCTCTTTCTGTCACTCTCTCTCTCTCTCTCTCTCTCTCTCTCTCGCTCTCGCTCTCGCTCTCGCTCTCTCTCTCGCTCTCGCTCTCGCTCTCTCTCTCTCTCTCTCTCCCTCTCTCTCTCACACTGATTTAACACACCACCACCTCTCAGAGTTGTGATGACAGTTGGGTGTCGATTGCAATTTCCTGAGATACGGTCGCTATTTCATCTCCGTCGGGGAATCGGTGAGAATTAATGTTTTCCGACACGCTTGCAGATTTGAAACTTCGGGAGGAACGAAATCATGTCTCTGCAGCGAATTTGTGATAGTGTGTTTGCTATTCAAATTTTTTGTTGTTGTTAAACATTGCCCCTCTTCTCGCTGTATCATCGCCTCTCTCTCCGTCTCCCTCGATTATTTCCTCCCCCTATCTCTGTTGTCTCCCACTCACCTTGTCCTTAACTCTCTCTCCATCTCACTCTCTCTGTTGTCTCTCTCTTTCTCTCCCTTGTCTCTCTCTACCACTCCCTTGTTCACTCCATCTCCACCCCTCCTTTAAACCTCCCTCTCTTGCTCCTCCCTCTGTCTCACTCCACTGAAATCTCCCCCCTCTCTGTCATCTCTCATCTCCCCCCCCCCCTCTCTATACTCCATCCTTACATCTCCCCCCCCCCCCCCCCAGGTGACCCGCCGTCCCGGGGCAGACAAGATGAAGTGTTTCTTCCGGATCAGCTTCGTGCCGCGGGACCCCGTCGAGCTGCTGCGGCGCGACGCTGTGGCCTTCGAGTACCTCTATGTCCAGGTGGGCCCCCCCCCACCCCCCGCCCGGGGGTGTATAAAAGGAGCAGGCCTGTAATCAGTGTTATAAGCGACACCTGTCCAAAACAGTCCATCGAATAGGCCAATCAAAAGCGAGCAAAGTTGCACGTCATTGAAAATGCAAAATAAAAAAAAGAGCAAGAGGTAGACATGAATAAATAAATATTACGCAATTGCACATTGGCAAGTTTGCGTGTGTGTGTGTGTGTGTGTGTGTGTGTGGTGGTCGGTTTCGTGGGAGAGGGGGATATACACAAACACATGGACGCACACACACACACACACACACACACACACACATATATATTGTCCGGTGTGTGTGTGGGGTTTGGGTCGGGGTGGAGAGAGAAGGATACATAGAGAGAGAGAGAGATTATAGGCCTCGGCCCTGGCCCTGAGGTGTTGTGTAGTGTGATGTCTGTGGGGGACACAGGAGGTTCTGTACGGCTCAGTTCAGGAGCGCAGCGAGATGGAGCCCGAGTCCTCTGATCCACTAGTTTGACGTCTCCACAGTTCATAAATAGAGCCGACCCGTACTCAGTGTTATGAGCCACACCTGTGTCCATCCAACCATGGACACAGGTGTCGAAACCCAGGTCGTCCGTATTAGGGTAAAGTCACTTCCTGTAACTGGACATCAGACCGGTTTCATTCACGTTAAAAGGTAATTAGTGGTATTTATTTATAGATATTATATGTTATTTTTTATTTTGTTACATAATTCATCCGTCGCATCACCAGTGGCCAGTCATGTCTGCACTGGTGCACTGATCGCTAACCGAACATCTAACCAAACACACACATATACACATGGAAACACACACACACAAACACAAACACACACACACAAACACAAATACGGACAGACACACAAACACATGGACACACGCACACACACGGGCGGACACACAGACGGTTTTATTTATTTATAGATAGGCCTTTATATCTTATATATATTATTTATCTGTTGCATCACCAGTGACTACTCTGGGTCTCGTTTCCCGATAACGACGGTCTTTGCTCCTACGATCATTCTCCCGATGGATCTTGCGAACCATCGTGAATTTCTTTGGAGGGTTTCCAGAAACTCCTCTTAGCATGAACGCGTGCGCGTTCACTGCACTCACGACGTCCGTGGGATTGTAGCTGTCCACAGACACGATGCTGAAACGGGCTATGTGCAGGAGGGGGAGACGCAAGGAATGACGCAGGAAAAACGGGGTTAAAAAGGAATAGAATATCTCTCCATCAAGGCCAACCGCAGAGTAGCCTACGAAAAGAATAGACTGCAATTATATGAATGCTAAAGATATTAAAACACAATTGATTAGGCCTAGGCCGACATATGCTATATCAGTCCTAATCCTGAACGCACTGTGCATACATTTATTCACGGCATTCCCCCCCCCTGAAAAAATCCAAAAATCCAAAATAGCTTGTGTGACAACTGCATTTACGACGTTCGTTACCAACGATGCTTTCGAGAAACGGTGTGAAAACTGTACGATTGCTCGTACGACGCACTTCACGGTCCACTTAGGCTAACGACGCTTTCGGGAAACTGGGGCCCCCTGGTCCAAACTGGGCGCGCTGTCGTCGCTGAAACGAATCAGACCCTTAATTAACGTAACGAGCTCCGCCTGTGTGTTCATGATATAGTGCGCTGTATAGGGAACGAACAAACGGGGAATTCGGACACTACGCCTAACGTTTTCTAAACGTCATTTGCGTCAGTGAATGCGCCGGGTGTTTGTTTGACGCAGGCAGATGCGATGCGAACAGATGCGCCCACATCATGTAAAAAAAAAACACGAGGAAAGCCGGAGGTTGTATTGATGTTGAATGCTACATTTCCTTGATCAAGGTTTTTTTTTTTTAATTAATTTTGGATGTTACATTTTCTATATAAAATCCAATTAAATTGTTGACATTTCTAAATGAAAGCCGGAGACTCCATCATTATTCAGCTTCTTCTCCTTGGGAAAAACACAGTAACCTGTAGGGAACATCATGTACACTCAAATTTGGGGTTTTTAAATCCACTATAGTGCATGAAATTAACCGCTGAGAATTCGAACACCACTACAAAACGGCGAGCCCCCTATATGGTGCACCATATCCGTGATGGGGAACGATTTCGAACCACGGCTATAATCTGACGCAGGTTCTAATCCCCGGGTCGTGTTCTTCTCCGCAGTGTTGCAACGACGTGGTGCTGGAGCGCTTCGGGGCAGAGCTAAAGTACGACGCCGCGCTGCGATTGGCTGCCCTGCAGATGTACATCATCACCATGACGACCAGGCAGACCCAGAAGGTCTCGCTGAAGTACATTGAGTGAGTCAGGGTTTTGGGTCGGAGGGGGGGGGGGGGGGGGGGGGTCTTTGTCGGCTTGTGTGCCCCCTCCCTCTGGGTTTTGGGAGGGGGAAGGGGGGGGGGTACTTCCTGTAAGCTGTTTAGAGGTCTAAGGGGTTAGGGATGGGCTCTCGTCCAATGGGGGTCCATGAAGCCTCTTGAGACTGGCTGCGATTAGCATTCACTTGACTCCAGACCCCTCTCTTTGATGGCTCTCTTTCTTTCTCTCATTCTCATTCTCTCTCTGTCACTCTTTCTCAGGCTTTCTTTCTCTGCTTCCCTCACTCTGTCTTTACCGCTTTCTCTCTATCGGGTGTCTCTCACCAACTTTCTGATGTCTTTCTCTCTCTCTCTCTATCTCTTCTATCGCTATCTCTTCATCCATTCCTTACATCTTTCTCTCCATCTGTTGTCTGTCTCTCTCTCTCTCTCTCCCTCTCTCTCTCTCTCTCTCTCTCTCTCTCTCTCTCTCTCTCGCTCTCGCTCTCTCTCTCTCTCTCTCTCTCTCTCTCTCTCTCTCTCTCTCTCTCTCTCTCCCTCTCTCTCTCTCTCTCTCTCTCTCTCTCTCTTTCCCTCTCTCTCTGTCTGTCTGTCTGTCTGTCTCTCTCTGTCTCTTCTGTCTGTCTGTCTGTCTGTCTGTCTCTCTCTCTCTCTCTCTCTCTCTCTCTCTCTCTCTCTCTCTCTCTCTCTCTCTCTCTCTCTCTCTCTCTCACTGCTCTCTCTCTCTCTCTCTCTCTCTCTCTCTCTCTCTCTCTCTCCCACTCTCTCTCTCTTTCCCACCCTCTCTCTCTTTGCCTCTCTCTCCCTCTCTCTCTCTCCCTCTCCCTCTCTCTCCTCTCTCTCTCTCTCTCTCTCTCTCTCTCTCTCTCTCTCTCTCTCTCTCCCTCTCTCTCTCTCTCTCTCTCTCTCTCTCTCTCTCTCTCTCTCTCTCTCTCTCTCTCTCTCGCTCTCTCTCTCTCTCTCTCTCTCTCTCTCTCTCGCCCCTGCCTCTCAACACCGCGGACACAAGTGACAGACATCAGGCCACGTCAGACCTGCTGTGATCAGACCTTGTATGTGAAACCGTGCCTGACTGTGTGATGCAGGAAGGAGTGGGGTCTGCCCCTGTTCCTGCCCCCTGCCGTGATGGCCAGCATGAAGGAGAAGAACATCAAGAAGGCCCTGACGCACATCCTCAAGACCAATCACAACCTCGTGCCCGCAGGGAAGAAAGTAAGCACAGGAACACGCGCACACATGGACACAAACACGTACACACACCTACCCACACACACACAAACACGCACGCATACACACACACATATAAGACACACACAGAGACACACACACATACAGGCACAAACACAGACAGACACGCATGGACACACACAAACACATGAACACACAAACACATACACACACACTCACACTCAGTCACACTCACACATACACACACGCACACTGATACACACACTCACACTCACACACACACACACACACACACACACACTCACACACACACACACACACACACACACACACACACACATCTTGTCTTGAGAGCCATGATGCATACCCTAAAAATAGACCACCCGCTCAGTTCTAACCTTGCTGAAGTTCCTTGCCCTTGTCAACCCCTCTGGCCCGTGTAGCCAGACCAATCTGGGGCCGGAATACCATTAGCATATTAATATTCATATTTCCATTCTCATGCCCGCACGCACGCTTGTCTTTGAAAGGGACCGCCGATAAGGAGATTGAAACCCATTCCGCATCACAGAACAAGCGGATTCAACAGCGCGAAATTAATATAAGATACAGTATTAGTGATCATTTAAAGAATGAAACTTTCAGGTTTCAAATATATAGATATAATCCTTATTTCTTTACAGTGCTGAGGAACGGCCCGTAGTTTGATTACCTTCCAGTGCATATTACGTACGTGTTTTGCATCGCTGTGAGCAATTAGCGAGATCAAAATGCTAATGTGCTGATGTGCCTCGGTGTAATAAATTTCTCCTACACACAATCACACAGCCTTCAATCAAACCTCAATGAGGTGCTGTGTGGCCTTTAGCTTTAGCGTAGCAAGTTAAGCGTCTGTTCTTTGAATTTAATCAGTTAATGCCTCTAACCTATTTTTTAAGTTGTCCATTCATGGAAATTTAATATGATATATTTTCCTGGTTCCTTATCATATTAAGTACACTAATCTTAAGTTTTTGATTGTATATCATTTGAAGTTTAAAGGTAGTTTTGGCAGTTAGTGTAGCTAGCATTTAGGCGGTTTTTCAACAGCTTGTGTAGCTAGCCGTTCGCCGGTTGTTCAACAGTTGGTGTAGCTATATGCTCTCTCCTATCACTACTCCGGCAATTGGCTCCTTTGTCCTATTCAAAGTGAATATAGTGTTGCATTGTGTGTGTATGTGCAGAGATTAAAATCAAAGTTGAATTATCAGTAGTGGGGTTTCGATTTATTGTGATTCGCCACGCGCTGTGTCTGATCCTTTGTTATTCTGCTCTCTCCTCTCTCTGTCTTCAGCTGACTGTGCTCCAGGCTAAGGTGCACTACCTGAGGTACCTCAGCGAGCTACAGCTCTACGGGGGCAGGGAGTTCAAGTCCATACTCTTGGTAAGCCTTTGCCTTTGCCTGTAAGCCTTTGCCTTTTTGTCTGTGGATGTTATAAAAGATGGCTGCTTGTATATGTATGTTATTTATATATTTTTCTCGCTAGCGGACGGTACAAGTTACTGATTCTCGTAGATGGAGGTTAATTCACTGTTGGCAGAATTCTGAATTTTACAGAAACGCAAACAAAACTGACATTTGAACAACAGATACTCTAAGCCAAACACATTATAATTTGCTCGTATATGCCAAAAAGCACCTTCCATTGTTGGTTATCTTGAATGAACTTTCCTCTGAACTTTTTCACGCGCCTTACCCACAATAAGCAAGCAAAAGTTACGTCCTTCATGTTGAAGTGATTCTTTAGGGAGGGAGTCTGACAACAGTTGACTTTTTACTGACTACTTACTCTGTCTGTCTGTCTGTCTGTCTGTCTGTCTGTCTGTCTGTCTGTCTGTCTGTCTGTCTGTCTGTCTGTCTGTCTGTCTGTCTGTCTGTCTGTCTGTCTGTCTCTCTCTCTCTCTCTCTCTCTCTCTCTCTCTCTCTCTCTCTCTCTCTCTCTCTCTCTCTCTCTCTCTCTCTCTCTCTCTCTCTCACTCTCACTCTCACTCTCACTCTCTCTCTCTCTCTCTCTCTCTCTCTCTCTCTCTCTCTCCCACTCACAGCAGGGGGAGAAGCAGACGGAGGTCCTCCTGCTGGTGGGCCCACGCTACGGCATCAGTCACGTGATCAACGCCCGCACCAACCTGGTCGCCCTATTGGCCGACTTCAGCCACGTGAACCGCATCGAAATCCTGACGGAGGACGACACCAACGTCCGCCTGGAGCTCCATGTTCTGGACGTCAGGGTGGGCGCCTCGTCTTGCTGCTTGCGTTGCTGCTTGGGTTGGATGGCTTTCTCTGGTCCAGGATCAGTTATGGACCCTTTTAAACTGAAGTGGACTTCACTGGTTTAGTGGACTTCACTGGTTTAGTCTCCTTCACCAGTCTCGTTCTGAACTCAGATCAGTAGTTATTCAAATAGGCCTATGTCTTCTTTGTTGCCGGGTTGAAGAGTTTCTCTGGTTCAGGAGGTTATTGAGTCTTTGAACAGAAGTGGAAGTCTTCGAAAGTCATCTAGACCAATGATTAGTCAAACCCTTGTTTTTTTTTTAACAGAACACCTCTGTGAAAAGTATTATTGTGTTGCTAACAGCTGCAGTTACATCATCCTAATTTCCCGCATTTATTCCTCCCCAGCCAATCACGCTGATCATGGAGTCTAGCGACGCGATGAACCTGGCCTGTCTGACGGCGGGGTACTACCGCCTCCTAGTGGACTCCCGGAGGTCCATCTTCAACATGGCCCACTGCAACAGTATGCAAGGGGACGATTCAGGTAGGATATGCTAACTAATGCCAATAATAATAATAATAATTAGACACTCACGGCCACTTATATAAATAAAATTGAAACTTTGTGTTTTCATTTTTTTTTTTTGCCTACTCTGTACTCAGTCTAGTAGTTCTGTCGGTTAGAAAAGTAGAGAATATTATTTATTTAAAATATTAGTGTAACTTCTGTTCTGTTGTTACATTAATAGAATTGTTATCCTGATTTGCAAATAACCGTACAAATAATAAAATAATACAAAGCTGTTTAATTAAATTCTTCAATGATATCTTTTATGTTATATCGTTTTTAGAATAATAGGCCCATACACTTTAGGAATAAATGAAAAAAGTTGAAACCAATGAATACTATTGACACACAGCATGAATCTAGAAACATATACAATAAATCAGTGTGTCTTGTATACAATAGATAAAAAAACACAGAAAATCCTACGAAAAGAATTGACCAGTTAAAAAAATCAGTTAAAAACCTCAAACATCAAAAACAAAGTCACCAGCACGTGGACCTCATGTGCACAAACACTCAAAACAAATCCCTCAGTTGAACCAGTACCGTCCCCCCCCCCCATGTCTCTCCTCAGGCCAAGAGCGGGGCCTGGAGTGGCCATACAGCCCGTCCCTCGGCGACGGCGAGGACGACCCGCTGGCCGGCGACGGGAAGCCCTACGACCTCCGCCACTCCGACTTCAACGACAACGGGCCGCGGGGGAACGCCGCTCGCTATTCCCCTTACTTCCACGTCCCGGACCCCAACGGCGGCGGGGACGACCCTGACGACGACCACGACGACCGCGGTCACCCCGGGGACCTCGGGGGCCGGAGGAGCCCGCTCCCCCCTCCCTTACCGCCGTCCACCCGACTCCAACCTCAGGACTCACCGCGCAGCGCCAAGGTCTCCTTCATCTTCGGAGGGGGCGCGCCGCCGCGGAACGCTAGGGCTCACGCCGCGGGCGGCTACGACCTCCTGATGGAGAGCCCCGACGTACCGGCGCACCGGCAGCCCTACCTGCACCACAATGCGGACTTCGGCTCCTCGCAGAGCTTCTACGGCGGCGGCGGCATTAGCGGCGGCGGCATTAGCGGCGGCGGCATCAGCGGCGGCGCCGTGTCCCACGTGTACAGCAACATCGGCGGCGAGGAGGGCAACGAGGAGCTGAGGGGGCTCTGCTACGCCGACACCACGGACGACGCGGAGGACGAGGATGATGCCTCCTGCGAGGAGGACTCCACGGGGGGCACGCCCGTCAACGACGAGGCGGCGGGCAACGGGAACCGCGTGCCCAACTGCCTGAACCTGATGCTGGCGCAGGGCGGGGTGGCGGGGGCGGCGGCCGGCAAGACCACCTTCCTGGTGCTGTCGGGCTCCACGGACGACATCATCGACCTGACGGCGCTGCCGCCGCCGGAGGGCGACGACGCGGCCGCCGCGGACGACGACGACGACACGGTGCTGGACACGCTGAACCTGGCCATCGCGGCGCCGCCCCCGGGGTTCCGGGACAGCTCGGACGAGGACGGGGCGGGGCCGGAGGGAAGGCCGCTGAGCACGCCGGACAACGACGACATCCCCGTGTCGCTGATCGACTCCGTGCCGACACGGGAGGACGGCGGCGGCGGCGGCGGTGAGGGGAGTCGAGGGGGAGGCGCCGAGAGGCGGCTGGAGAATGCCGTGGCCAATACCCTGCAGGCCCTGGAGGCGCTGTCGGTGGCGGAGCAGAGGCCGCCGCCGAGACCGCACGCCCCGCGGAGCATTCCAGGTTAGTCACCTTTCAGCAACGTCCCATTTTCTTGTCAGTACTGATCAAACGGTAAACGAGCTCCCTGCTGATGTCAGGACTGAAGCGTTGTTCGCCAGCCTCCACAAAAGACCCAATACTCACTTGTTTATAGTTCAGTTAGTTCAGTTAGATGTTTATAGTTGTTTATAGTTGTTTGTAGTACTTATTGTATGTTGTGCGTCACTTCCATCGTATCCTAGCTATCTTTTTTGTAACGGGGAATGGGTTAGCCTAGCGCTTGCTAGTTCTTGGCCCTTGTTTCCATTAAAATCCATACTGTACCAACAGAGATATATTGTTTATCGTCCTCTGCCAAATGTACTTATTAGTGAGTCACTTGGATAAAAGCATCTTTAAATGCAAAATGTAAATGTAACTGACTTATCTTCAATTTCTCCAGGGATAAGGACATCGCGAGGCCTCAGTGCAGAGTCCTCCTCGGACTCAGGCAACGAGACCAACTCCTCCGAGATGACGGAGATCTCCGAACTGGCCGCCGCCCACAGACTCCACGAGAGCCACATGCGCCTTCTGGTGGCCACCAGGGAAGGATACCAGCCCTTGCTGGAAGAGAAAACCGAGTTCCCCGTCTCGCCCAGCGCCGGCGAGACCCTGCAGCCAAAGGCTCGCAGTCCGTCGCGAGGCCACCTCCTCCAGCCTCCAGCCGTGCCTCCCAGGCGCACCCCACTGCTGGATACTGCGACCTCGGGGCAGGACAGCCTGCAAGTGGGGCCCCAGATGGGGAACTGCTCCTCCGCCCCCACACTACAGCGCCCCAGCTCGGTCACCCCGGGAGGGAAACACCACAAGAAGTCAGGCGACTCCGGAGCAAAGTACAACACCTTCAGCGCCAGGGACGACCACTGGGGCGGAATGGGCGGTAGCATCGGCCTCCTCGGGCTGGATCGGGGTGCGGAGCAAGGCGGGGGTCATCAGCGACGGCAGACCTCGTTAATGGTGGAGAATTCGGTGGCGGACGGTCTTGGGGTGAACAGCATCCCCAGGGGCTACCGCGGTCTCCCGAATCCTCCTCCTCCTCCTCCTCCTCCTCCTCCTCCTCCTCCTCCCTCCGCTTCCAATCGCTTGCCGGACGAAGGCGAGTTCCGGCCCACGGACAACGGAGCCCCCGCCGTCGAACAAGACGAACACCTGGTGGTGGCGTCTTTGATCTCCCCGCACAAAAAGCCTCCCTCGGCCGCGCCGGATCACGGATCGTCGGAAGCGCCGACCGATCACCCGCCCATATCGAGGCAGCAGAGCGTGGCGCGCCTCTGTGAGTACCACCTCGCCAAACGGATTTCCAGCCTCCAAGGAGAGGCCCACAACTCCCTACAGGGCTCGCTGTGCTCCTCACTGGACGCCGGAGGCAGCGTTAACGGCAGCGTCGGCGGGACCCCCACAGACTCACCTCTCGGGTCCCAAACCCAACACCAACAACAACAACAACCACCACAGCAACAACAACAACACCACCACCAACACCACCACCACCACCCCCACCACCACCAAAGGCACCCGCTCTCAAGCTCCTCGTCTTCCCTCCTGAGGGCCGTCAACTATGAGGAGGGCAAGTCCTCGGCAACGGGGGGTTCCCAAGGAGGCCCCGGGCAAAACAAGGAGCTCCACCCCCACGCGGATCCGGCGATGCTGCGCAAAATGCTGCCCAACATCCACCCGCCCGCGCCGGGCTCCGAGCCGCCCCAGCGCCCCGCCTCAGCCACGCCTTCCTGCAAGCATAAGGAGACCTCAGGTACCGCCTCCAGGAGGTTTCACAATGATCTGCATGCTAAACAGCAGGCTTGCTTGCGGGGCCAGAACCAGAAGGAGGGCAGCGAGGCCTACAGGCAGCTGATTAACTACCTGACCGTCAGCCAGATGCACCAGGGGGGCAAGCTTCACAGCGCAGGCATGGGCGGGGCGGTCAAAAAAGACACCAGGCGCTACGTCACCAGCAAGCCCCAGCTGGTGGAGATGGTTAAGAATAGGGGCAACACCATAGCAAGGTGCCCCTGTAACGCGTCCGCCTCCTCCGTCGTGTCCTCCCCCTTCGTCAGCCCCAATTCGGGGAACCACAACGCCACCCCCAACATGCTCCAGGGCAATAAGAGCCCCCGGCCGTACCACTCGGCCACGCTGCCCGCCAAGCTCGTCAGGAGCCCTGATATGCATGCACAGAGGCCCAGAAACAGTGTAGAAGTCAGACACCCCGACCTAGAGAGGAGGAGCTCCCTCTCCGGCCTGGAGGGAGGACTGGAGCTGGCGCCCATGGACCCAGAACGGTTCATGTCCCAGTGCTTTAGAGAGGGCGGCAATGACGGCCACGGTGGCAATGGCGGCGGCCAGGACCGGGGCTGTGGTCGCGAGGGCGGTGGCGCGGCCAACCGCCCGCCGTCGCGGTCAAGGAGCCAGCCTAGTGGCGGCTCCGACGACTGGTTCAAGTCGGACGTGAGGGCAAAGCATGCGGTGCGCCAGACCTCACATCCTTTACCTAACGATGCTCTGCTTTTCTCTGCCGCCCCCAGTTTAGCAGGACAACGAGTGGAGCTCACTCCCATTCCGCTCGGGGGAAGGGGAGACCACCCTTCGGCATTCACCCGTCAGGCATCGGCGGGGCCCAGGGCTTGCCTCATGTCATCAAGCACTCTCCAGCTTTCAATACCTCCTCCCCCACCGCCACCGCCACCACCCCTTGCCATTCCCCCACAGCCCATAAAGGCCAACAACTGTTCCGGCCACTTTGGCAGCCTGCCCAGGCAGGACTCTCTGAACCCCATGCAGCACTGGCCCGGCCAGAACCACGTCCAGCCCGGCACGCTGCCCCGACAGCAGACGGATCCGTTCCACAACAGCCTCCACCGAGGGCGGGAGCTGCAGCGCAGCTCCAGCAACACAAACGCCGGCTTGGGAAGCGCAGAGGTTCTGTTCGAGAAGCCTGTCCGCAGCCGCAGTCAGCAGCCCCTGGTAGAGACCAAGGCCCCCAGCCGGAGGCCCACGAGGAAGCGGCTCTCCAAGAGCTACTCCCAGGGCTCGGTGTGCTCCCAGACCACCTGCTGGTCCACGGGCAGCCGGGGCGGCGCCGGCAGACGGGCGTCTGTGGCGTTCCCCCTACAGAAGGACGGCAAGCACCTGAAGGGCTCCCAGAAGCTGGACGCCAGCCCCTGGCGATGCAACGGACCGTTCAGCTACTGCTTCTTCAAGAAGCGGAGCGAGGTGGAGGAGGATGAGGTTGAGTGGGAGGGGCAGAGGCAGAGCCGCAACTCCGCCCACTACGACATCATGGGGGGCAGCGTGGGGGGGGGCAACGTGATGTTTTGCGGCTCCAGCCTGGAGACGGCGGGCGAGCAGCTGTACGGTGAGGTGCTCAACAACATGAGCTTCAGCGACCGCCTGGCGCGCATCAACACCCTGAAGGACCGCATGTACGTCTTCCCCGGCGGCTTCACCGACGTGCGCCGCGACGCCAGCGAGCTCATCGCCCTGGTGCGCTCCAGCGTGGGCCGGGGGGACCGCGGCCCCCAGATGCCGCCCCTCCAGGACCTGTCGCAGTACAAGCAGCTGCTCTCCGTCGAGTCCAAGGAGCTGGGTCGGGCGTGCCGCCGCATGGCGCAAGCCCACGGCAGCCCCGAGGAGATGCTGCTGGCCGTCACCTGCAGCTTCCAGGTGCTGTGCTGCCTTTGCGAGGCGTGCATGTGTCTGGTGCGCGGGCTAGGGGCGGCGGCCGCGCACCAGCAGCGCGAAGTGGTGGCCAAGGTGGACGAGGTGGTCATGAACTACATCTGCCTGCTTAAGGCGGCCGAGACGGCCACGGTGGGGGCGCCTGGGGAGCACAGTGTCAAGGCGCTCGTGAGGCACTCCAGTACCATGACGGCCATTGCCAATGCCCTCACTCGCTCGCTTAAGACGCTGATCAGCAAGTGAAGGCCGCAACGGACGATCGACGATCACTTCGGCAAAGCCTCAAAAAGTCGTGCGCTTCAAAAGTCTTGCGCTTCCTTTCCGAAAGGCTGTTGTGTTGATTTTTTTTGCGCAAAGCGACTCTGTGTGCTGAATTGCACTGAAAAACGACACAGATTTTAAGGGAATGGAAACGTAAAAAGGTGGGGTTAAACGCGTGTCGGAAGGGAAAAAGAACCGTTTTTTTCAGACTCGGCGTCTATAGACTTGATGGTTTGATGCCTACTCGAGCTGATTCCACACGCTATATCTGCTGATAATATCAATGTCCAGTACAATCGCAAAGCCATAATGTAACAAAACCTTTGTACTATGTAACGGTATGTACATCCTGGGTTTCGTTTTACTTGTTCATAATCGAGAAATCTTAAAAGAAAAATGTATAAAATGTATATAAATACAATATGAATATATATAAATATATATATATATATATATATAATTTGTTGTAGAGATATTGAAGAAGCCATTGACTATCCTAGTTTATTTACTCTGTGTATGTCGTTAGACAGGGCTGGAGTGGAAACACTTTCATTTCAAATCATTTCATGAAGTGCAATTTCACTGTAGTTCAACCGTTCACCCTGACCGGGGACATTCAAGCATCGGCACTCGAGTGGAAGAGAAACGTTTTGACTCGATGCTTTATCCTACAGATTGTAATGTACCATCGACGGAGTTGAGCCCTGTTAAACGCCGTCCATGGGTCGACAGTTTAAAATATATATATTACAGGGTAAAAGGACATTTTAAATGCATTGCTCATTCGTAATACTGCTTACTAGCGTAGTATTATAAAATATTTTGAGGAAAAAAATTGAACTATCATAGCTTGTTTTAGCACTATGTAGACGATATAATATATATTAAATACCCTTATAATTTAAACACGTAAAATTTTAAATAAAACGTCGGGATATCTGTATTTTGGGATTTGCCTGTCTCACCCAGAGTGATTCCAAATTCATCATTTTGCAACCAGAAAGGGAATTCACTGGATTAGCATAGACTGTCTGTTCAACCTGTCTGTGGCTTATCACAGGTTAGCCTAATAGCGCTGAAGTTAGTGTTGAATTATCTTTGTGTTTGTAGACACACTACAATGTTGTGTTGTTTGCAGCACTCGTTTTGAATACACAACTACTCTGAACACTTGTGAACCCTTGGAAAGCTTTGGAAAGTTAGCGATAACGCTAATGGCTAGAGCTAACCAGTGGACTCCCATTCTGGACACGCAAATGATGACCTTGGATGCCAAGTTACAGATTCCTCTGAATATCCCGTTACGCACTGTTATTAAGGCGAATAACTCGTTATTGTTATTTTGTTATTTAACACAAGTTATGTGCTTTCGAATATGTATTGTTTCACATGCATCAGGACATACTAATGTCTCTTGAAAATGACTTAAAACTCCCATTGTTTCAATAAACTATTAACCGTTTTACACAAATGTGTGCGGTACACCGTTTGTCTTGCGTCGTGATCTGAGTTATACATTAATACCTTCAAATGTGTTGTTAGACAATGCTGATGCCACCAAATTTTTGTTGTTTGTCACCAGTGTGGCACTATAAAGTCATCCAATGTCTGGTTGTGTGACAAATACATTATGCTAGCTCCCAAATCAAATTGTGTGTGTCTGTGTCAAGCGTGTGCGCACATACGTTGGGCTCAGGTTTACACTATCGGGCTTGTTGGTGCTGTTTTTATTGGTGTGTGTGTGTGTGTGTGTGTGTGTGTGTGTGTGTGTGTGTGTGTGTGTGTGTGTGTGTGTGTGTGTGTGTGTGTGTGTGTGTGTGTGTGTGTGTGTGTGTGTGTGTGTGTGTGTGTGTGTGTGTGTGTGTGTGTGTGTGTGGGGGCTGAAGTTTACACTATTGGACTTGTTGAAGCTGTTTTTTTTATTAGCATGTGAGTATGAGAGAGGGGGTGAATGCAGCTTTGTGTTCTGTTAAAAACACTGAGTGAACTCAGAGCTGCAACGATTGGGGCTAAACTCAATGAAAAACAAGCCAGTAAAACCGCAACTACCATTGAAACGTGTGTTAAGTCACGATGACGTTGTGCAAAAGTGGAAACATACTTTGTTGTGCGGTCAGTCTTGGAAAAGAATGACGGCGCATGACATTGATATCTTTGGTTTTAGGAGGCCGAATATACGAATTAGGATACTTATAGGCCTAATTAACACACTGCAGTACAACCCACTTTAATACTGAGCTATTTTTTTGTTATTATTATTCTGTGTTTGTGTACACATTACAGTTTAGAAGACATGTTGACATTTTGTGTGTTTGTGTGTGTGTGTGTGTGTGTGTGTGTGTGTGTGTGTGTGTGTGTGTGTGTGTGTGTGTGTGTGTGTGTGTGTGTGTGTGTGTGTGTGTGTGTGTGTGTGTGTGTGTGTGTGTGTGTACACTACACGACACTACACTACATGTTGACACTTAGCACCGTGTCACTGTCCTTCAGTGTTGCCAACTCTTCAGTAGGGAAAGTAGCTATTGGCTCTCCTAAAAGTCGCTAGAAGTCGCTAGATGACGTCTTCGCCTAATTTGCATAACCGGAAGTAAAAAAAAACTTTAAAAAAAAACACACAAAAAAATATATCAACCCTCCTCCTTTATCCGGGCTTTGTCAGTGCCAATCCCTAGGAGTTTCTCTTTAACAAGAGAGCACTTTTCTAAAAAAGGCAGAAGCTGGCAATAGATTTGGGTCTCTCCGTCCAACTCAACAAGCCCAGAAATGTTGAAACCACTGTCCTAGTTCACTGAAGTATCGCATACACACCAGGTACTTAGAACCACTGATGTCTGTGCTCATCGAGGGGAGGCTAAATGCTGCTCACGCAATCTGCCACAACTTTTGCAAAAAGTAGAGGTGCTAGGACACCATTGATCATTTCAGTGACTTAGTCTGCGCGATTCTGTCTATGCGTAGCAGCAGCAGAGTCGGACAAGCTGACCTACATGCTCCCCAATGTGGTCACATGCTAGGAGGAGCAGTGTTCAGAATTCTACCTATATAGCCTAGCCTTTAGGAGGCATCAATTTGTTACATAAATTAGGAGATGCTTGAGCGGACCGTAGGCTTGTCCTTTTGAATGTGCTCTGGTAAACTGTGTTTCTTCACATCACTGGATTTTGGCACAGAAATCGACCTTGCAATAGGATCAGTAAGCTCATTATCGTCTCCAATAAACGGTTGTTACCAGCCCTTAAAGCAGTGTTGCTTCCCACTCTTCTATGTTTTTGTTGTACAGTATTTGACTGCAGTCGTAAGGACACACCGCCACACTCACGTAGTGACGATGTTGAGGTGAAGTGCTGAACCTACTGTGCGTGGCATGTGATTCCGATGCGATGTAATTTGTTTAGACAGAAAATATTCTGTGTGCCCTGTCGGGATGTACGTGTAGTGCGGAATCAGTGGTGCGGGATCAGGCTGTGGTTGCTGTGCCATTGATTTGCTGGGCTGCCTGTGAGTGCTTTGTGTCGTGGGAGGCCGTGCAGGCACCGGTGCTCGTGTTGAAGAGTAATAGCGATAGTGCTTTCACCTCAAAAAGTCGCCAAAAGTCACCAATAACAGCTGAAAAAGGAGCTAGATTTGTCGCTTGTCGCTGTTTTGAAAAAAAGTCGCCAAAGGGGTCTGAAAAGTAGCTAAATATAGCGACAAAATCGCTAAGTTGGCAACACTGCTGTCCTTAACTTTCGTTAACTTATAGCTCTTCAAACACGATATTGTGCGCATGCGCGTGTTCTCATGACAGGACACACAAAGGTGATTTGCATATTGGGCGCTCTATCCACGGTTGGCCCGCCGTGGACCAATCAGAACGCATAGATAAAAGAAACTACGCCCTGCGCGGCAACCGGCCTTGCTTGCGCGCTGCTGAGAAGGGCATCATTCAGTAGAAGTTGCGCTCGCGGGAAACAAAGTTCCAGCCGTCCGTGTTCTCCCGCGCGCTGTAGCTTTAGGTTAAATATAGTTGATTTGTTGCAACTTTGTAGGTAATTTAGAAGCGGTATAGTGTTGTTAGTAAACGTGTTCGCCCGCGACGCATCACGTTAGTCAGCAACACATCCACGCACTTATAAGAATCTGCAGAATCAAGTTAGCCGGGTAAGGCTAACTAGCAGCAGAGGTAAAGAGAGGGGGACTTTGACTGTGTGTGAACCACACTGGGACTTGGAAGCGTCCAAAGTGAGTCCTTTACAAAGTTGATCACTAGTCGATCATCGGCAGATCACCAGGCTGCCCAAGTGTGAGGACCTGTGAGAGAGCCGCAACGCCATGGCGGTTGTGTGCCATCCACGTCGTGCGCTGGTAGAGATCCCTGCTCCACAGCCAAAGATTGCCGGTAAGCCGCTGCAGGATTTGGTTGAATAGATTGAATGCTAATGCCTTGTTTGGACTTGGGCATCTGTTTGTCACCTGTTGGAAGTGTTTTAAATGCTTGCAATAACTTGTGTTGAGTTGGACGTCGAACCCTATGCATGTAGGCGATCCAACAGAAAATAGCATTGACATCATGTGTGAATTATGAATGATTGTAATTCATGCGTCTTTGTGTTTTGCTTCTTTTTTTTTAGCGAAGTTGAGACGGTCGTACTTTGAGATCCTCGGTATAGTCGTTCGGCGTCCTCACCTGCAGGCACGAGAGGCCCGCGAACCTCCAACACCCCCAGGAGACCACACTATTGTGAGCATCACTCGCTCATTCATTCAGGCCCTCACTCACTCACCACTCCCTCATTTACTGCAGTGCACAACTGTTCCCTAGTTGCTCAATAGTAGGCTACTATAGTTTTATTAATGCGTCTAAGGGTGTATGGTAATCCATCTGATTCCATACGGTAATGAATCGTGATTCGTTCTGCGCACTAGATTAAGCTACGTTTCAGGAAAAACATCAGCACTTTGAAAGAATAATAATAAAGACTGACGATTTAAAAAAGGGGAGTAGTTCTTGGAAGAGAAAGTAGTCATCCTCTGTAAAGACACATTTCCGTTTTTGATAAACCTGTTGCCTCAGCTGGATGGAGGGTGAAGGAGTTTTGGTTATCCAAATAGGTTACCACTTGACCTCAGCAGTATCGCCTCTAAACCCTGTGATCCATCCAGTTTATCACCTTTTAATTTAGGTAAACAATGGTATGTGCATTAATACATTTATATAGGAGTAGGACACCATGCAAAAAAGTAAAGTACACATTATATACTAATCTCTTCCGTAACTTTAAATGAGAAAAAAAAGTGTTTATTAAGACCAAGCAATTTTATCAGGCAGAACAACAACGCACATTTCTGAGGCTGTGTTCCAGATATGTGCCGGCACAGTATATTAAACCGTGTGTGTTTTGTGTGTTGCAGTCGACTCGTTGTCGGGCAGCCCATGGAGAGGTGGGACGGACGAGGCGTGTGAGCCAATCGACGAACAGCCAGCGCACTGCCGCTGTCCAATCAGCAGCTGGCTCAGCTGATCCGCTCCCTGGGCCTGGTGGAACAGGTAGGAGAACCGAATCGAATCCGGGGTCCGCTCACCCGAGTGGGGGAAAGATGTCAGCCATTTTGTTGAGCGCATTAAGCCGGGTCTTTAGGGCCTGGTCGAGTCGACCCAGCGGGAATCGAACTCTCAACCTTGTCTGTGTAAGGCTGCGTTCAGACTGCAGGCAAATCTGATTCAAATCCGATTCCTTCTCATATCCGATTTTTAGGGCTGACTGTCCACACTGTTTTAGCAAGTGTCCAAATCGCATTTGGCTCTGTTCAGACTGGGCCACATTATTGGCCCATCTGAGACCCATCTGTCCAAATGCGATCTGAAACCACCTCCCGGAGGTGAGGTTTCGATGCGTTTCGCAAAAATCGGATTTCATGTGACTTGGGACTGTTCAGACTTCAAAAAAGTCATCCGGTTCCAATCTGGATGGGCTAAAAATCGAATTTTGGCTGGCAGTCTGAACGCGGCCTTAATGGATCCATAATCCCTCTTGCGTTGTGTAAAATTCCAACCATAAGTAAGCCTTAAGTCATCCGTTTGGTTTAGGCATTTTTTACCCTAAACACAAAATGAACCTTAAAATATGACTCGCTAGAAAAGTTTCTGTCTATATTTGTCAAGTATTGAATCTCAACACCCGTAGACAACCGGTTGTACATAAACGCTAACCCACCTCACCCCCCCCCCCCCCCCCAGAGCCAGGAGCCCCGCCTCCTGACCTTTGACCTCAAGTATCTCCAGGACAGCCTCCAGCTGCAGAAGGCCAACGTCTTCCGCTCTATCCCCTACTCTCGCTTCGGCTCCAATCGTGACGCCCACTGCTACCGCAAGGCCTACCCCCACCTGCTGGCCTTCAAGGTGGGTGCCCGCTATTTTGGACCCGGGTGGGTACCGGATATTTTGTTTCTGGTAGAGACGATAAACTAGACTATAAACTAGTCTCCGACAGACATTTTTTGGGCGGGCAAGGCAGAGAAAGGGGAGGTAACTTGGCCCCTTATGGATACCTAGTGCTCGTTTTACACCCAACGCCATTTCTAGCTACTGGGGCAGGCTAGGGGAACTCATTGTAATGTGCGTAAACCTCCATGAAGCCTAATTTTCATGCCATTTGTATTAGCAATGTGTAGACAATATAATGTATACTTAACACCCTTAAAATAATATGCCGAGATGTCCAGTGCTGTGTTCCAAACTCACTATCCTTAGTTTGAGTACGTAGGGCGTACTCATGGAAGTATGGATATCGGAACACGGCACATAAGTACAGCTAGCTTTGCGCTAGTCCTCGATACAACACTTGAGGTGCGATACTGAGGACTAGCGCCGACCGTCAAGCTAGCAGCCATCGCCATGGAAGTGCTAATCATCCTTAGTTTGAGTACGTAGGGCGTACTCATGGAAGTATGGATATCGGAACACGGCACATAAGTACAGCTAGCTTTGCGCTAGTCCTCGCTACAACACTTGAGGTGCGGTACTGAGGACTAGCGCCGACCGTCAAGCTAGCAGCCATAGCCATGGTAATGCTAATCACCCTCGGCCCCCCTCATCATCGCACCCCACCTGACCTCTCCCCCGCCCCCCCCCCCTCAGGTGTCCTCTCATGAGTGGGGCCAGGTGCTGCTGCGTGGCGCCCAGTGGGCTTCGGCGCTGGAGTACGCCCTGATGGCGTGGCGCTACGCGGGTGAGCTGCCGCGCTGGGACACGCCTGGACACAACGCACTCAGGGACCAGTGCTTCGCCTCGCTGGCCGCCGTCTGCCTCGTCGCCCTGCGTCACCACGGCGACGTCGCCAAGGGCCCCGCCCAGGGACATCAGCTGCTGCGGAGGTACTTCAGCTTAGGTTTATTGTTGTTATGGTTTGTGCTGACGTTTATTGTTACGTTTGTGTTGAGGTTTGTTGTTAACGTTTGCGTTGAGGTTTGTTGTTGTTTACGTTTGCGTTAAGGTAACGTTTACGATGAGTATTTTCCGGTTGGTCCACAAAATGGCTTCCTGTGTCCGATCTTTATTGCCTTGACCTTGATGGAAATGTCATGAGGTCGAGGGAAGAAGTAAAGGAGAATTCATATGGTCTAATCGGCCTTCATTCAATTAAAAGCGGTACCTTGACAAATCTTTAAATTGTTTTATCTCTTTGTGTGTTGCGACCTCTTGAAGGAAGACACAAGTCCACTCTAGTGTTTTTATCTTCAAACGGTTCCCGTCCATACTTCTGGAACACGTCCCTTTTTTTCATTCATTGTACGCATCTAAAATAAACGCTTTTGCCTGTGCATCACACAGCAACAAGAGGACTTTTTCAAATGTTCGCTGCAGTCTTCCTTTTTTTTGAAGGCTCAAATCTTGGATTTCTAGAATGGTTCTGACCGACAGGAGTGGCTTAGGGCAGAATTTATAGTCGTTGTAACATTGGTGTGGATTTTCAGAGCTTTTAATTTTTGGCAGCATGCGCAGATCATGCACCGCCGACTAAATGAAGTTCAAGACGATTTTGTAATCAGTTTCTTAACAAACTTGTTGTCTTTGTCTCGCCCTACAGGCTGAGGATGGCGGCGCAGCATAGTCAGGCCATCACTCCCTGCATACAGGAACTGGAGAGGATTCTAGCACCCAGTGGGGACCCTGCCATGGACAAGCAGTGAAGAACTACAAACTGCCTACAAATCCCAGAGGAACACTAGGGACGCACCTCAATTGTTTTACTGTAACCAACTGAAAAGAAGGGTATGGATTGGTGCTTTCTCTTTTTTTTTTTTTCTCTTTTTTTTTGGGGAGGTTAAAAAAAGCCACTACAGTATTCCGGTTTTAAAATCGTGTGTCCCAACGGTACAATTCGGTTCGGATTCAGTGTTGGTATTTTTTTTTATAAATAAGCATCGCTCAGCACTGACTTTTTTTTTTAATGTGTGTGTGTGTGTGTGTGTGTGTGTGTGTGTGTGTGTGTGTGTGTGTGTGTGTGTGTGTGTGTGTGTGTGTGTGTGTGTGTGTGTGTGTGTGTGTGTGTGTGTGTGTGTGTGTGTGTGTCTTGATCATATCCATGAAACTTGAAACTACAGTCTGGTCTGTGGGTTTATGTATATTTACTTTTCGTCATGATTGTATAGTCTGTCGTAACTGTTTGCACTGTTTGCCTTTTCACCTAAAAAAACTTGAAATATCTTTTCTATGAATAAACATATTTAAATTAATATTGGAACTTCGTCTTACTTTCTTCTCCTCAAAAACCAGATGGTAGATTATTGTAGTTGTACTTTGTAATTTAAGCTTTAATTGGTCTTTAAGTGGTAGATTGTCTTGAGAGGCTGTTTTCGGTGATACCACTGATCGCCAGTAGGTGGTGCTCATGTACCACCATTCTATTTACGTCCACAATTTATTCTCATACTGATCTGTTTTACTTGCCATGAGACCGTGCACCAAACTCTTACAAACAAGTAGGCTGTCCACCATTACCAGATTTCCAAAACTAGACCGTATAGCAGTGTGCCTATAAGAAAACTAGTAGGCCTATAGTCTGCTTCCAAATGGAAACCTGTATCAATCATTATTTTAATGATTCCTAAATTTTATTTAATTGACTTTAGAGCAGATTAGTTTTCTCCTCTGTACACAGCGAGGGCAAAGACCTATGCATAAATAAAAACTTGAAACGAGAAGTGAAGCCGAAGTCGTTTTATTGAAATACAAATAAGTGAAAAAGGAATTTGATTTAATAAACGACGGAGACGCTACGAGGGATTTTCAGCACCACTGCAATATGCATTCCTCATTTGGGCCTCATCCAATTCCCCTCGAATATGCAATTTTAAGGATAGAAATAGCTCACTTGGCGGTCATTCAACAAGAGCGCTAATAAAAAATATATATTCATCAGTAAATTACAAAAATATATTGAATTAATACATTATATGTGAGTGTTTTTGCCCGGTTGTGAATTGGATTTTCGAATGTAGTGGTCTTGTGGGGTTGGAAGCAACGCTTGAATATAAGTCTGATAATTACAAAAAGTCCCCATGTCTGGTAAGTGGCAGTTCTTCCTAATAAGCGCCGCGATAAGACACACGGCCCTTCAAAGACAATAAGATAAAAGATGATTTAACTTGGGTCTTTTTTCAAAGTCCTTCTTGTGTCGCGCTATAAACGCGCCCGTCTCTCTCGTCGTCGCGGCGTTACGGCCGTTCTCTCCCCCTTCCTCCCATTCGTCAAACGCGAGCTGTTCGACGTTGACCTCCAACGGTGAGTATAATATAGTGCCGTGGTGGGCGCTTTGATTGGTCGCTTCTGAATCAGAAATGGGTCTCTGCGCGCTCCACACCAGCGACTCGGGTCCCGGTCCGAGCTGCAGGTGGTTAGAACGACAGCACGGAGACGTTTTAACTCTTTTGTCTTGGGGGGGGGAGGTTTTTTCAGGTCAGGCCTGTCACCCGTTCGGTGTAATCTATGAAGCACTTTATTCTAATGCTGAGTTTCTGGTAAATCGAGACGATTAAAGGAGCTGTAGGTACGATCTGAGAGGTTTTATTTGAACTAGATTTATTAGGAGCGTTAAAGCCATCCGTCTGCTGCTAGTGAGTGAATCCCTCTGTGGGGAGATCTGTTACGAGTTGACGGCTCCCGGCGAAATTCTGACCAATCAGGGCATCTCTCCCCTGATTGGTTGTCAAGGCAAGAACTTCTCAGCGGTGTAGAAACATGGGAAGGGAAGGAACGGAGAGGGATGGGATGTTGTGTCGTGGTTTACATCCACAATCTTTCTTTCTTCTATCCTCCATCTCTACAACTCTTGAATCTAATTGAAATGGCAGGATTGTGTAGTGTAAAATCACCCCAAAGGTCTTTACAGGGTCCCTATAGTGCCCATTTAGTCTTATTCAGTCTCAGTCGCAAAGAAGAGTTTCAGCCAATATTTGGTTTTGAAGCGCAGAGACAGGATATTCCAGTTTTGGACTTCCAGCCACTTCTCTCAATGTCTGCAGTCCATCTTTGAGTTAAGACGGCCCTTGTCTCACTAATCGGACTATAGAATAATACTTAGAACAGCCTCTTGCAGACCTGGTTTCCTGCCCAGCCTCTGTACCTTCTCCCCCCTGACTTCCTGCTGCAACATCGTTGGACTGCTGGGTCTAACATTAAGGGGCCCAAGCCCCATTTGTCAGAAGAAAGAGAAACAACTATACATCGCTGTCGGTACAGTAAGGATGTTCATAGAACCAAGTGCCAAGCACAAACGTGGGCCAGGGGTTAACCCATTCCCCGTATGCAACAAAGATATCTAGGAGATGCTACACAATGCTAAGTAGCATTTTTGAGTGCCAGGATACATCCACATTTTCAGATGGGTTAGTTCAATATTGTTCTATAAAGTTCTACACTACGTCTTCGGGATTGATGTCATTTGGTGTGAAGAGCGATGTCAATAAACTTTGATTATTTGACGTTTAGTTGATGCAGCAGGGATGTGCTTATTTTAGAATTTTCTTGGTATGAATACTTGCTTTTTTTTTCGTCTTTTTGATGCTGGTTTATAAAGTGAGGGAACAGATTTAACATTTGGTTCAAAACAACCTGATATATCAGGGAAACTAGGAGGTAAGGAAATCAAGCAATGGGCTCTATGCACAGCTCCACTTCTTCCTGGACTTAGTGCAGCTCCTTTATTTCCTGTCTTACATTATTGGATAAACTGATTAATCCAGGTGTGTCTGACCATTGTGACTACTCAGACACACCTGGATTAATCAGTTTGTCCAGTAATGTAAGACAGGAAATGAAGGAGCTGCACTAAGTCCAGGAAGTGAGTGGAGTTGTGCATAGAGCCCATTAGGGTGAAATAGCGACGGGGGATAAAAAAAATGATGTTCTTTTAGAAGTCCTGAAAACATGATTAATTGAACGGGCATTCGACACGAAACACACAGTGCTCAAAGGTAAACAACCCTCCTACACACACACACACACACACACACACACACACACACACACACACACACACACACACACACACACACACACACACACACACACACACACACACACACACACACACACACACACACACACACACACACCCCTCACACACTCTGCTAGCTCCATGTTACGGTCAGGTCGGTTGGTCAACAGAATGGCGTCCTGTGTCCTTTCTCAGGAAAGGTCAAGAAAAGAAGTGAAGGAGAAGAGTGTTTTTTTTTTAGTGAACAGACAATCTCGTTTTAATTGTTCCTGCCTCGATGAATTGTCAGACGGCATTATCTCCTTTCCCTCCGTTAACATAAAGGATGGTCCAGTGTACTCTACGCTAAAGGAGATAAGAAAGGAAGCATTGACGCGCCTTTCCTTAGCATTAAGATAATTCAAACAGCTCTTAAAATGGCCGCCACTTAGATACTTCCTGGTTCATTTTAGTCAGTTCGGAAACTTTCTAAGCAAATAACAATATCAGACCCCCGGCCCAGATCCACTAAAAATGTATTTGAGGGTGGAGAATAACGAACCGTCCTTTCATAGCCAAACTTCACCCCGTAGCGTTGTCATAAATCTCAACCGACACACATTTTTGTTAATGACGCAGATATATGCTCTGTGGCAATCCTGTTCAATCAGAAAGCATTGCTATAAAGTAGGTTATTGGGTAAAGCAGATAACGCCGTCCCACAGTCTCTGAACTGCGGCAGAAACATTTGGTTGTTTATGAAATCCAACACTCAACGTGACAAGTGTACATTTTCAGCATGCAATTGTTAAAAGGGTCTTATTATGCCCCCGGGTGTGCGTGTGATTACCCATTACAGGGCGTTTGCAAATCGGTCTTCCCCCATGTTTTAGTGACATCACAAGTGGGCGTGTCCACCGAGATGCACAACGGATAGATGAGCAACGTTTTTGCTGCAGTCCACTGAGTGGGCTGGTAGACTGCTCTATCCAGCGCACATCTAGGTGGACACGCCCACTTGTGATGTCACTAAATCCAAGGAAAAGACTTGATTTTCAAACCACTTTTAACAGCCAATCACACTCAGGCCTGGTGGCATAACATCACCACTTTAATTAATTGAATTCATGTCACCACACAAGTGCACACAAGTGCACATTGTGGTAGCCTACACCCTCCTTTATTAATTTAAAACACACGCCTCGTTGATGAAGTAATATGTTTTTGCACCGGGTTGTTCAAGTTAATACAGCCTGCATTAAAGTGACAAGGGAAGAACGCACACTGGGCACTGAAGTATAGATGAAGCACCCTCAGCCGTCCATCTTCGGAACATTAATGATTCACCATGGTAGATACGTTTCCATAACACGCGCCCATGCATAATTACTGCAGTCGTACGCAATTTTTTTAACCGTTCAGCGGCCAAGTTTCACGTCGGTTGGAGTTGACGTCAAAATGCGGTTGAAACCGTGGGTTTGAGGCGGGGCTGGTGCTTTTAGACGGTCGTAAAAGGGATTGAACACAATATCAATATAAATATTGCATCGCTACATGCTGTAAGATTCGCTGATGGGGCTGAAAAGCACGGTATTGCGATTCGGGGAGCTGTAAAATGTAAAATTGCACGTAACCCCCTAGTGGGAAGAGGATAATGGGAAATAACCTGTCTCTCCGCAGACTGTTTGGTTGGTTACTTCTGAATTAAACGTGGATAAAGTTGTACACTGTAAAAAAAAAAGTGTGGTTGATGTACTGACACAGAGTTGTTTGCTGTTTTGTTTTGTCTTCAAATCGCTAATCAAACTTAGAGAGAAAGGATGCTTCGTATGACTTTCATAGCGTTTTAATTAAAGCAGGGCTAGGCAATTTAGCTTGGAATTATTTATTTACATCCCGACAACAATCTATAAATCAAAAGCTTAGGGGAAAAAAAAGAAACCTAAATAAAGCACGGCATGTTATTGTATTATTAATACTACTTTGAAATCATAATTACTTGAGCTAAATGTGGTATCTGAGGCTGTCACCGGCCTGTTATAAGCACTTCATTCAGATTACGGGGGATTTAACCGTCAAATATGTTAATATTTGCCTTGTCTGTCTCACTAGGCTGATGTTTGCTTCTTGCAGTGTTTATTTATTTCTACGTTGATAAATTAAAAATCCCCCCACCCCCCTCCTTATAGGCTTATCATTCGGCCCGAATGATATGATTGGACTGTCTGTCCACCTGCAAACCTTGGAACCAGTCATCCACAAGGCTAGGCAGACCCAATGCTAACGCAAACGAGCTAGTCATGTGTTTTGGCGGAATGGAGGGAAGCTATAGGGAGCGGGGATTTTTAATTTATCGACGTAGAAATAAATAAACACTGCAAGAAGCAAACATCAGCCTAGTGAGACAGACAAGGCAAATATTAACGTATTTGACACTTAAATCGCCTGCACCTGAATGAAGTGCATTTGGCTCCTGCTCATGCGTATTCAAATCGTGTGTATTCATATATTTTTTTTAAGAGCATGGTTTTAGGATGATGTTGTGCTAGGTTGTGCGTGTGTGTGAATATGTACGTGTGTGTGTGTGTGTGTGTGTGTGTGTGTGTGTGTGTGTGTGTGTGTGTGTGTGTGTGTGTGTGTGTGTGTGTGTGTGTGTGTGCTGTGCTGTGTGTGTGTGCGTGTGTGTGTGTCTCTCTCTCTGTCATCGTGTGCATGTGTCTCTGCGTGTGTCTGTCCTGTGTGTGTGTGTGTGTGTTGGTCTGTCTGTCTGTCTGTCTGTGTCTCTGTTTTTCTGTCTCTCTCTCTCTGTGTGTGCGTGTCTGTCTGTCCGTCTGTTGTCTGTGTGTCTGTGTGTGTGTGTGTGTGTGTGTGTGTGTGTGTGTGTGTGTGTGTGTCGTGTCGTGTGTGTGTGTGTGTTGTGTGTGTGTGTGTGTGTGTGTGTGTGTGTGTGTGTGTGTGTGCACCCATTCCGATGCCGACTCAAAAACCAACGAGAGTAGAAGGTACCTTTTTCAAATCAATCCCTTTTTTTTCCCCGAGTCAGTTCCCCTGAGACACACACCTTCCGTCGGTCGCCCCTTTGTTTATTTATCGACATGCCTTCGCCCGCCCGTTGACTCGCTCTTCCTCCCCAGACAGGAAGTCGTTGAGAGGGGCTCTCACCTCACCTCATCCCAGATGGCCATTTAACACATCGCTGGCGCCTGCAAACACCCACCCCCCACCCTCTCGCCCTGAGCTGCCGTCTAGAAAGAGGAAGAGAGAGAGAGAGAGAGGGAGAGAGAGACAGAGCAGGCAGACAGACAGACAGACAGACAGACAGACAGACAGACAGACAGACAGACAGACAGACAGACAGACAGACAGACAGACAGAGTAAGTAATCAGTAAAAAGTCAACTGTTGTCAGACTCCCTTCCTAAAGAATCACTTCAACATGAAGGAAGTAACTTTAGCTTGCTTATTGTGGGTAAGGCGCGTGAAAAAGTTCTAAGGGAAGTTCATTCAAGATAACCAACGATGAAGGTGTTTTTTGGGCATTTACAAGCAAATGATAATGTATTTTGCTTTGAGTATTTGTTGTTCAAATGTCAGTTTGTTTTGTTTGCGTTTCTTTAAAATTCAGAATTCTGCCAACAGCGAATTAACATCCATCTACGAGAATCACTAGCTTGTATCGTCTGCTAAAAATTAAAAAAGAAAACGGCATGAATTGGTTCAAACACTTCAGAGGATTTAAAAGAAACAGGTACGCAAATGTCAGTTAACCAAGTCCAAGACATCCTGAGGGGTATTCCACAAAGCCGCAGGTGTAAATGTGTCTCGAGAGGATTTTGCGAGCCAAAGTGTGACTATATTATTCGTGCAATCCACCAGGAGTGATTAATAAGACCACAGCTCGACATCTTGGCATATCCGGATGACTTTTTGCTGGAGAGATATAGATTCTCGCGCAAATCTTTAATATATTTAAATAGCCTTCTCCAGCCTTACATATCCAACACTACCAATCGAGGACCTGGCCTCAGTTCACTCCAGACTATTTGCGTAGCCCTCTGTCTTTTTGCAAATGGCCGTTTTATCTATAATGTTGGACATGCTGAGCACATCTCAGTCCTTTCAGATGACCCATCCACGTCCCGACCAAGATTTTCATCGGCCTCCTATCATACAAAGAGCAATAGTGTCTGAGTACTATGCCGAGAGGCGCTTACAACAGAAAGTATAAAATAGTCCTAACGGACTTACATCCACTGGAGGACGTTCGATCGTAGCCGGCGGCTCCATTACAAGCACTCATCCATCTTGATCTGTGAAGTTGACGTTTGTATGTTTTTATACTTATTTTTTAACTTGATCCGCAGACCGCTTG
>OLKM01002321.1:2500-17500 GCA_900291075.1 Melanogrammus aeglefinus | reverse complement strand
GACGAGTGTGTGACGAGATGATTCTAATCTAGCCGCTAATACAGATGATCCACATACGAATCCTGATACAAATGCCCACCAGATTGTCAGGGTTCCTAAGTGTTGGGCCGAAAACACCTTTTTTGGTTTAGCAATATCTGGGCTGTCTGCTCAGTCCGCACTGGAGGGATTTCTGACAGCTGTTACGTATATCTGTCCTCGTGTTCATTTGCTTAAATCAAGACATGAAATCTCTGTCGTGTTGTCTAATAATTCAGCAGATTTCATCTTCCCTTAAAGTATGATGGCCTAAAAGGTACTTTGTAAGATGAAGTAAAGTTATTGATTCCATGCTAAATTTGTGACATACATGCATACATACATACATATATGCATACAGACATGCGTACAAACATACATATATAGGTGCAGACGACAGACCCACATACATATACATAAATATATATACACATACATACATGCAGTACATACATACATGCATACCTGACAAAAACATACAACATAAAACAATACAAAAACAATATTTAGTACTTGCATCTATCATTTTTTTGGAATGATATTTATTTTGTAATCTATCACATAATATTTAGATGACATGGATAAAGTTCTGTTTACAAGTCGTCAGGCCGGTCAAGGTGAATTAAAACCTCATTTCCTAAGCTTCTAGCTAGCTGTGGCTCAATCACAAATACTATTTTGGAGGATTTTCAAGGAAACCAGAAGAAATGTGTTGCGTAA
This sequence comes from Melanogrammus aeglefinus, assembly GCA_900291075.1. Classification (NCBI taxonomy): domain Eukaryota; kingdom Metazoa; phylum Chordata; class Actinopteri; order Gadiformes; family Gadidae; genus Melanogrammus; species Melanogrammus aeglefinus. The sequence goes on along the minus strand of OLKM01002321.1, from coordinate 16,762 downwards.
TTTGACAACCGGCCTACTTGCGTTCAAACGCATTAACTTATTCTTTCCTGTTTTTTTAGGATTTCCTCTGGGACGGTTTGGTTTAATAGGGGTGGACTGTCTCGCCGGCTTTGAGCTCTGCAGGATTACAGAACGGCCGGCGGACTGGCCCATTCCACCGCAATCCACAATGAATTACATCGATCAATTAATTAGGGCTGAGTCCGAATACACGCGGTCTCAATCTGAAAGATGCGCACTGTGAATGGACTTTATCGCTTCACCGAATATTTGGATATTCGTTTGGAAAAACTAGTGAATTTCCAAAGCTTGAAGTTTGTTCGTGCTTGGCACCTTATTTTATTTACGCTTTTGGATAAAATCATAAATGTATGAATACATATCTTAATAATACCAACAAAGGAAGATGGTAGTATTATCCTGAATCCACTCACTTTTTTATTTTCAAAAGTAACATCAAAGTTCCAATTTCCACCTGCTACTCTCCACTTTTCTCTGTTGCTGGTAGTGTATTATTTCGAGAATATAGTGTATCTTTTTCTTCACATTTGCTTATGACAGGTGTAGTTTCTGATAGTCTGAAAGTCAGACAGTCTTTATATATATATAGCCACTGTCTGGACACCTTCTCTCCCTCCTCCTGGTCGGGAGATACGGCCATGCTCAGTATTCACAGCGGGTAGAAATTAATCCGTCGAGTTTTCTCTCTTTGTCGGCGGCTTGTCCTTATAATCCCCCCACACACACACACACACACACACACACACACACACACACACACACACACACACACACACACACACACACACACACACACACACACACACACACACAAACACACACACTTCGGATCCAAGTCAATGAAGAACTCTGACACTAGCTGGGGGTTGTTAAGAGTCTCTCACTCTTTGTCCCTCTAGTTGCCCCCCTCCACCTCTCTCTTTCTCTCTCTCTCTCTCTCTCTCTCTCTCTCTCTCTCTCTCTCTCTCTCTCTCTCTCTCTCTCTCTCTCTCTCTCTCTCTCTCTCTCTCTCTCTCTCTCTCTCTCTCTCTCTCTCTCTCTCTCTCTCTCTTTCTCTTTCTCTTTCTCTTTCTCTCTCTCTCTCTCTCTCCATCTCTCTTTCCCACGGTCGCCGATGGAGGATCCTGCTGCACGCTAGTGCGTACATGTGTGTTTGTGTGTGTGTGTGTGTGTGTGTGTGTGTGTTTGTGTGTGTGTGTGTGTGTGTGGGAGAGGGGGGTTGCCATGTGCATAGTACACACACAAATGTGCGCACACACTACACAAGCACAAAGCACACAGACACACACACACACACATTCACACACACACACACACATTCACACACACACACACACACACACACACACACACACATTCACAACCTCATCCCACACACACACACACACACACACACACACACACACACACACACACACACACACACACACACACACACACACACACACACACACACCACACACACAACGTGAAGAACACATACTGTAGGAAGTACACTCACTCAAAAAAACACATGCAAGCATTGAGCTCACGCACACACAACCAGACATCACAAACGTCGAACACAAAGTAACACAAGGTCTAAACTCCACCGCCGATTCTTTGTATAGTTGTATTTCTTTATTTCGTTTTGTAAAAGAATGGTCGATATCCTGACCTCTGTCACCTCATAGCTAGCTGGCACGACAAGGAAAAGCGAGACGCCTTAAAGCGTCTCTTAAAGAGAGGAGCGATAGGTTAATAATCTCTGTTCAGTATCGTGTTTTCAAGTCTCTCAGGGACTTCTCTGTAACAATATACTCTCATCACCATTACAATGGAAAAGTACTGTTGAACCTGCACTCCAACAAATATTTAGTCAAATTGATGAGTAAGGCAGATAGTGATGATGGAATGTAAAAAGCACTCTGATTGGCTTAGAACACAGCCAATGAGGCGCAGTGAATCAGCAGCTTTAGGAGAGTGGAGTGAGGTTTGATACCACAATACGGCCAAAATTCGACTTTCAGACAATTAAACTAAGAGGCTAACAAGATGTCTGCACAACCACACTCAAAACATGTTCTTACGGGTTGCATCCACCACAGTTCTGAAAAAACCCTGGCCCCCCGGTCCTTCTGATTGAAAATGTCCGCCGCTCCAGTGTCGCTGGCTCTGCAGTGTGTCACCAGGCCGCTGACCTGCTTTGTCGCAACGGTCGCAGCGCTCAGAGCTGAATGCGCAGGTTGTACCTTCCCTCAACACCTGGCCCGATGGCATCGGCGCCAGCAGCCCTGACCAGCTGTGAGTGTTTTTCTCTCTGTCGTCAGGGAGGGTGAGTTAAGATTTAAGCGAGGGCTAGGGCCTTTCTGGTGTTTTTATTAGCTCGGGCCCGCTACCGTTCAGGCGGGGTTCTGTTATTTATTGTTCGGGTTACGGGGGTTAAACCCAGGCCAATAAACTAAATGCTCTTCATCAGACCCACACTAAAGGAGCCTTCAGGTGGTTGTTTACACAGGTGGTGCAGGGAGGCGTTAAAGGGAATATGAGGGAGGCCACATACAGATTCAGTGGTATTTGTTCACAGCATTGTTTTAGACGTCAACATTGTTTTTTCTCTGTTCCTACTTTTGCGGCTTAATGTCTGTACCGTGTTTTGTGGTTTGGTAACGCGACGCTTGGCGTAAAGCCTGTTGTCTTATGTAACGTCTCCAGAACACAGATTAATTAAAGAACAAACATACAATCCCCCTAATCCACAAACTACTATTTGCTAGACTATTTTACACTTGGAATAGATGAGCTCTTCTTCATAAGGCTAGGTTGACTATTATTTGAAATTGCCGCATATTTGCTGCAATTTCAAATATACGTGTAATGGCAGTAAAATTGGCAGCAAAAAGCAAATTCACCGGCACAATTCAAGCAGGGTCAAAAAAGTGATTTGTCTCTCGTTTAGACTTCCGTCCATACTTTTTTCCGGACCACGGCCCCATGGGAGACAGCAGAAGGGGCTTTAACCTTAAGGAACTATAGATTTCAAAAGCCCCATTGGGTGACGATGCTAAAAGCGTTAGGTGTTGAATAGCTGAAGTTTAAATCGAAATAATCATCGGAAATAAATGATTTTCTGCCAATACGTACGACGGGTATTGACGACAAGATCAAAGTGATCTTGGTCGGTGGCGCATTCGAAGACAGTTACCGGGGGAGATTGCTGTTTGGAATACACACCTTGCACTTTGGCTTCATGAACACGCGATTTAGTGAAAGTATGATTACATGAACCGTAGGAGCAGCAGGCTCTGGGACTCAATGCGCTCTCATACAGGCGTCGCTCATATTGGGCAGCATGTGGCTCAGGAGGTAGAGCGGGTTGGCCGCTAACCGGAGAGTTGCTAGCTTGATCCCCGGCTCCTCCTAGCGTGAGGGTATTGAGGGGTCCCTTAACGAGGCACCTCACCTTAACTGTTCCCGACGAGTTGGTTTGTCGCCTTGCATGGCTGACACCGCCGTCGTCGTGTGTGTGAATGTGTGTATGAACGGGTGAATGTGAGGCAATATTGTAAAGCGCTTTGAGTGGTCACTGGTTAGAAAAGCGCTGTATAAATTGCAGTCCGTTTACCATGTTTGTCTCAATCAAGGAAATAGTAAAACTCTGTCTATAATAAATAAACTCTGACCACTGCTGCGCTTCCCGATTCATATCTGGGCAAGGAGATGTAGGAACAGGAAATATCTTCTACACCTCACCCTTTCTGAGCCTACAGTGTATGTAGATCAGGGGTCTCAAACTAGCAGCCCGGGGGCCAATTGAGGCCCGCGGGGTGATATTTTGTGGCCCCCTACTTGACATCAAAGTTTAGTGTTTGTGCGGCCCACGCGTTGTTGTCAAATGGCAGAGTTGTGATAGGGCGACCAGATGTCCCGGTTATGCCGGGACAGTCCCAATTTTGAGTTGCATTGAGTCCCGATAAAAAACAAAGGACGCTAAAATGTCCCAGTTTCCACCAACCGCTATGAAATGTCCCGTGTTGTCAGCGATTACAAGGCCAACGAGATCTAGTTATAGCCCGATCGTTAACTTAGATTGGGTCAGTTGTGTGGCCCAGCCTGACCCAGACTCTACCTCCAGCGGCCCACAGGTAAGTAGAGTTTGAGACCCCTGATGTAGCTTGACTGGGTTGGTAGGCTTGTTATGTAACTCTTGCGGGGAGTACCAAGAGGAACAGGCTTGGGGCCTAATGCATGCCATGCATAATAACATGTTAAGGGAGAGGAGATCGCCGATGCCTTGTGATGACTACGGTCAGACTCGCTCGGCAAAGCCCCACTACATCCAGCCGCTAAGAAGCAGAGATGATGGTGATGATGATGGTGATGATGATGGTGATGATGATGGTGATGATGATGGTGATGATGATGGTGATGGTTATGGCTTTAGATACATGGCCGAAAGGCAGGATGAATGAATGGTCAGAAAATTCCTCTTTGAAATAAGTTCACACACACACACACACACACACACACACACACACACACACACACACACACACACACACACACACACACACACACACACACACACACACACACACACATGCACACACACACACACACACACACACACACACACACACACACACACACGTACACAAGCAGACACGCGCACGCACACACACAAAAACACACACACACACACACATACACTTGCACTAGTACAGGCCCTCGCACTCAAACACACACGCATGCACTGGTAAAACCGCACACGCACACACACACAAACACACTTGCGCAAACACTCTAAAACCATCACAAATCTGAAAAAGATGACGGTAAATGTTTTATAGATTTCGCCACGGAGAGCAGAGGAAATGAGGAGACTCGGGAAAGGAGGATGAACGAGTTAGGCAGGAGGTGGGACCGTCTTGAATAGTTATCTGCCGCTCCAACGCGTGAGGGATATGGAAATATCTCTGATGTTATTGACAGGGCTGCAGCTGTCAGCACACCACAACTAACTGGCTATTTCAATGGGAGAGAAAAATACATTATGTGGGCGCTGGATTGAGTCTTGATTAAAAATATAATATCGCCAAGGAGCAATTTCCAAGATTTATTTGAAAGGATTTTGTGTGTCGATACGGTTAGCGTACGCGTAGGTTTTTCCGAGTCTGCGCGGAGGTGTGGTGTATATTTTCTTTGTGATGTGTCTTTGTGTGTGTGTGTGTGTGTGTGTGGTGTGTGTGTGTGTGTGTGGTGTTGTGTGTGTGTGGGTGTGTGTGTGTGTGTGTGTGTGTGTGTGTGTGTGTGTGTGTGTGTGCAGTGTGTGTGTGTGCAATGACGGATGCAACGTATCCGATTTTTTTATATTGAAATATAAGAAATTGTATTTCTGGCGGGTATATTACATGCACATACATACATGCACTCACTCACGCACGCACGCATGCACACACACACACACACACACACACACACACACACACACACACACACACACACACACACACACACACACACACACACACACACACACACACAGAACAAACTTTTATATGAACCTCCCTCCACCATTTTCTTCAAATCATACCTGTACACCGTTTGCCCTGAGAACCGACATGTTCTCTTTGAGGATGAATTTAAAATGCGCACACACTAATCATTTAACACGAGTCAAACATAGTGTCAGTATGGATTGTCATGGTCCAAACTAAAAATTTGTTGAGAGAGAGAGAGAGCGCAAGAGAGGGAGAGAGGGAGAGAGGGAGTGAGGGAGAGAGGGAGAGAGAGAGAGAGAGGGTGAGGGGAGAGAGAGGGAGAGGAGAGAGGGAAGAGAGGGGGAGTGAGGGAGAGAGGGAGAGAGAGAGAGAGAGAGTGAGAGAGAGGGAGGGAGGGAGAGAGGGAGGGAGGGGGAGAGAGGGAGAGAGAGAGAGAGAGAGAGAGAGAGAGAGAGAGAGAGAGAGAGAGAGAGAGAGAGAGAGAGAGAGAGAGAAAGAGAGCGAGAGAGAGAGGGAGAGAGATGTTGTGATGTTATCGTAGCGCCGGGTGTCTTTGGTGCGTAGCCGAGCTAATGGGCCAGGTGTAGGCGCCACCTGGGCCCACTCAGGGGCCCCTCAATAGGGGAGGGGGGGGGGGGGGAGCAGGTGGGGTGAGGGGGGCGGAGCCATCCGTGCTGCACCAGAGTCTGCCTCTCAGCACAAGGGGAGCGGCCGGCGCCATTCGTTTAAACGTTCCCGCCAAAGCCGTCCGTACTTTAATCCAGACAAAAACGGATTACAGAGGAACCTCATCTAGAAACTAAAGCGGAGCCGAGGGGTATTTCGACCAATCGCGACGCGGCGTTAAGCTGTGCGTCGCATCGCAGTGGTTGTTTTTCCATGAGAGGGCGGCGTTTCGGAAATTTCTTCGTCGCCGTGTCCGTGGTTGGTCGAAATCCGTCGCACCGTGGAAACGGTTACCTTCGTTACCGCGGTGACCTTAGAGGAGGTTAAGTCGTGCCACGCGCCTTAAGGACAGTGTCTCAATGTCCCTTAAGGTCACTAAAACAGCAGTAAACTAATGGTGTGTCAGGGCTGCTCTGAGACTCTTCTATATTATTTTCTTTCTTTTTTCTTAACAACGTACATACATGGAAACAGACAGAACATTGAGACAGACGTACAGATTCAGGCGATGCCTGAATTTGAACCCCATAACATTGAATGGAGGCTGCTAGCCTTATGGCATAGTATTATTGTATTGTGGTGGTGTGTGTGTGTGTGTGTGTGGTGTTGCTTGTGTGTGTGTGTGTTGTGTGTGTGTGTGGTGCAGTGTGTGTTGTGTGTTGTGTGTGTGTGTGTGTGTGTGTGTGTGTGTGTGTGTGTGTGTGTGTGTGTGTGTGTGTCTGTGTCTGTGTGTTCTGTGTGTCTGTCTGGGTGTGTGTATCTGTGACTCTGAGTCAGTGATTCTGCCAAATTCCCCTGCCTCCGCCTCACACTCATCCACACAAACAGCATCGTTTGGACCTCCAGTCCCACAAGCCAGCGTAGGCTACGGCTCACGCTGGCCGGCTAGGCTAACACGCTGGCTCCCTGCTCGTTGCTTGTTGCTAGGCTAGCTCTCCGCTGCCTGCTAGGCTAACACGCTGCTCCCTGCTCGTCTGCTGTTGCTAGGCTACAGCTCCCGTGCGCTGGCTAGGCTAACACCGCATGGCCTTCGTGTGCTGTGTGGCACTAGGCTAGGCTTCCCGCTGCCTGCTAGGCGCTAACACCGCGGAGCTCCTGCTCGTGCTGTGTGCTAGGCTAGGCTCCCGCTGCTGCTTGGCTTAATACGCTGGCTCCCTGCTGTGCTTGTGTGCTCGGCTTAGGTCCCCGCTGCCTGCTAGGCTAACACCGCTGGCTCCCTGCTCGGTGCTGTGTGCTAGGCTAGGCTCCCGCTGCGGGCTAGGCTAACACTGCTGGCTCCCTGCCTGGTGCTGTGTGCTAGGCTAGGCTCCCGCTGCCTGCTAGGCTAACACCGCTGGCTCCCTGGCTCGGTGCTGTGTGCTAGGCTAGGCTCTTGCTGCCGGCTAGGCTAACACCGCTGGCTCCCTGCTCGTTGCTGTGTGCTAGGCTAGACTCCCGCTGCCGGCTAGGCTAACACCGCTGGCTCCCTGCTCGGTGCTGTGTGCTAGGCTAGGCTCCCGCTGCCTGCTAGGCTAACACCACTGGCTCCCTGCCCATTTAATTCATTCAAACACTTTGAACACTCGAGGCCAGCAGCGTAGCCCTGACTGAGAGGGAGAGCGGGAGGGGAGAGAGCGAGAGATACGCCCTGGGGGTGTGTCGAGGAGAAAGATGCATCGCCATGGTTACACCCTCCCCCCCTCACCTCTGCCCCCCCCCCTCCCTCTTCCCCTGCTCACTCAGATTTGTGGTTCTATCGAAAAATTGTGTATAGTGTGGGTGGTGTTGCCGTGCTTGTGACTCTTTGAGCCTTGGGGGCGAGGGGGCGGGAAGATGGTCCGACTGGTAACTGGAGGGCTTGCCTTTTCGTATCGTCCATTGCGATCGTCTTCTTGAGCAAGGCACCGAATCCCGAATTCTCTTCTCTAAAAAAATACTAGTATAAAAGCGCATTTTTCTTCAACTTTTACCGTTGTGTGTGTGTGTGTTTGGACTGTGTGTGTTCTGTTAATGTGTGTGGTGTGTGTGTGGGTGGTGTGTTGTGTGTGTGGTTGTGTGTGTGTGTGTGTGTGTGTGTTGTGTGTGTGTGAGTGTGTTCTGTGTGTTGTTGTGTGTGTTGTGTGTGATGTTGGTGTGCCATGTGTTGGCAGTGTGTGTGAGTGAGTGAGTGTGTTGTGAGTGAGTGTGTGCTGTTGGGCTCAAAGTTTACACTCAGGGTCCCTCTGAACTGTTTTATGTTAGCGCGCAGCCGAGCGTAGTCACAATGGTCCAGTTTAATACGGAGCCCAATTCAAAACCTGGTTCCACGATGTGAGGACTGTAACATCAACGTAACATTGCTTTAAATATTTATGGCAAAGAGAAGCGTCAACTTTTACCGTTGTGTGTGTGTGTGTGTGTGTTTGTGTGTGTGTGTGTGTGTGTGTGTGTGTGTGTGTGTGTGTGTGTGTGTGTGTGTGTGTGTGTCTGTTCGCGGATGTGTTTGCTTGTGTGTGTTTGTGTGAGTGTGTGTGTGTGTGTGTGTGAGTATGCTTGTGTCTCTGTGTTTGTGTGTGATTTACGCAAGCAATAAGTGTGGTTGCGTGTATGTGTGTGTGTGTGTGTGAGTGTGTGTCGACACAGCGGTCAAGTGTTCCTTCCAGGCTAAAACTAACCCATAACACACCTAAACATAACACAATCTCCCTGCGCTCACACACGCCAAACAACACAACGACACACACTCCGTACACAAAAACACTCTGTATACACACACACACACTCCGTGCACACACCTGGCGAGCCTCTCAGCCTTGCAGAACAGCTGACCTGTGAGTCGTCGCCCTCTGCCTTTAAATCATCACCACGCGTTCTCTTTACGAGCGCGGCCCCTAAACCTGACGAGGTCGGCCCTGATCCGGCCAGATGGCCGAGCCGGCTGGGTCGCGACCCAAGCGGGACAAGTGGCGAGTGGGTTGGGGAATTCTGTGTGTGTGTGTGTGTGTGAACCACAGAATGCAAATCGCTACGGTTAAACTTTGTGCCATACTGATTTAAACGAATGAACAACCTCTACGTGAATGAATAAAACTGAGAGATAGAACCTCTCTCTCTCTCTCTCTCTCTCTCTCTTCTCGTCTTTCTCTCTTTCTCTCCCTCCCTCTCTCTCTCTCTCTCTCCTCTCTCTCTCTCTCTCTCTCTTCTCTCTCTCTCTCTCTCTCTCTCTCTCTCTCTCTCTCTCTGCTCTCTCTCTCTCTCTCTCTCTCTCTCTCTCTCTCTCTCTCTCTCTCTCTCTCTCTCTCTCTCTCTCTCTCTCTCTCTCTCTCTCTCTCTCTCTCTCTCTCTCTCTCTCTCTCTTCTCTCTCTCTCTCTCTCTCTCTCTCTCTCTCTCTCTCTCTCTCCCCCTCCCTCTCTGTTCTTTCACTCTCATCTTCTCGCCCTCTCACTATTCTCTAACTCTCACTCTCTCTTCTACTCCGTCTTTCCTCTTCTTTTTCTCTGTTATTTTATTTCTCTACCTCTCTTTTCTCTCTCTTCTCATTTTTCTCTCTCTCTTTTCTCTCCCCCCCCCCCCCCCCCTGCCTACTCCTGAGCGGAGCGATAGCAAGAAGCTGTTGAAATCCAAAACGGTGTCCGTCAGGTGAGCGGTGGTAATGATTGGCTGCGACGACCGGTCGGCCATCCAGCGCTGTTAGGCTGTTAATAATAAGGGTGCCTGATGCGGATTAACTTTCATTAAAAACACACACAGATCGACTCTGAGGGACCGAGTATTGATTTCCGAAGTCGTTGTCCGCATCGATTTGGTCCACCGCAAGATCTTCTTGTCTGTTTACGGCATAGCAAACAAGAGGGACGAAGAGGACGGAATCGGCTAGTTCAGACACCTATACCCCAAACCCCTTTGTACCTCCACCCCACCTAACCTCCACCCCACACCTACTCCGCCCATGCTTCCTGCCCTCAACCCCCCCCCCCCCCCCTTCTTCCTGCTTCTGTCTCACGAGTGGCGGTCTTTAAACCCCCGCTGCCACAGGGTGTGTCACAATCCACGGAGGGGCCAGGAGCCACGCTCTTCCTCCATCAGGCCGCCCTCGTCCCATCGCTCTCCGCTCGCTCTCCCTCCACCCCCCCCCCCCCCCCCCCCCCCCCTCCCCCCCCCCACCCCCCCGCCGGAGCCGAGACAAGGTGGCCAAGAGTTATCACGCCGTCAGCTTTACGAGTCCCCGTCTGCCCGCGTCGCAGGGTGATAAACCGGGCTGCTGCAGCGCGAATGGAAGTGGGAGGGGGGGATGGCTGGGAGGTACCGGAAAAGTGATGGGAAATTGGTGAGCGGGCATGTCGCCGTGACGACGGAAGATGGAGGCGGGAGGGAGGATGGGGTGGGGGGGGGCGGTGAATGAACCGAAGAAGAAGAAGGAAAAGTTAATTTTGCGGTGGTGGGTTGTTTAGATGGATTGTTGCCGTGATTTATAACGCGGGGAGGTACAGCGGTCCCTCAAGAGGAACTGTTTTCCACCTGGGAACGCCGCCACGCACACGCTCCCAAAATAACCCGCAACGCAAAATGCATATGCTAGGCAAATGTGCTCCCGCTAACAAGACACAACTCCTCTTTATGTTTGAGTAAAAAATGAAAATCCCCCTTTTGTGATGTTTCTTCTTCAGTAGCTGGGGTGGCATGCAGCCCAGTTGGAAACCGGAAGGTTGCTAGTCCAATCCCCGGCTCCTCCTCCTCCTCCTCGAGTGTCGGGGTGTCCCTGAGCAAGACACCTCACCCTGACTGCTCCCGACGAGCCGGCCGTCGCCTTGCGTGGCTGTCACCGCCGTCGGTGTGTGAATGTGTGCATGAATGGGTGAATGTGAGGCAGTATTGTAGAGTGCTTTGAGTGGTCACTGGTTAGAAAAGCGCGGTATAAATCCAGTCCATTTGACCATTTAACTATGTCAGTTCTATATGGTTTTTCATCAGGATTTGCAACTTTCTTACATGAATGGTGGCATAATAATTAGTTTCAGCTAGCTGTGCTCCTTAAAGTCAATTCATCCGTCGTTCTTTTTGTAGCCATGTCAAATCAATCTGAGTGATGTTCTAACATTCCTAACCGCGCCATTATCCGAATTGTCGAGTTTCGAGGGCAGGAGTCTAAAACGCTATCCTTTTCCGCCGTTAAAAAGTGACAACAAAGTGGCTAAATCAATGAACTGTCAGCTTTCTTCTCTGGCCGAGGGTCATTTTCAAAGAAAAGTTCTTCCATGGGAAAGGTGTGAGTGTCAGTTTGCAGATTTATACGCACAAACAATGATCTGTGTGTGTGTGTGTGTGTGTGTGTGTGTGTGTGTGTGTGTGTGTGTGTGTGTGTGTGTGTGTGTGTGTGTGTGTGTGTGTGTGTGTGTGTGTGTGTGTGTGTGTGTGTGTGTGTGTGTGTGTGTTTGTGTGTGTGTGTGTGTGTGTGTGTGTGTGTGTGTGTGTGTGTGTGTGTGTGTGTGTGTGTGTGTGTGTGTGTGTGTGTGTGTGTGTGTGTGTGTGTGTGTGTGTGTGTTGTGTGTGTGTATGTATGTGTGTGTGTGTGTATCTGTGCTAGCTACATTGTCGAGCTAATAGGTGTTTCTGACTATGAGCGTCTTCAGCCGGTATATCCTGAGACTTTAATTTATCGAAAGCCACCGCTTGTATTTATGTATTATAATATTGTTTTTGGATCCTCCAAATTATGTGTGCATCTACGGTGTGAATTTATCCGTTTTTTAGGTGAGTGGCTTTGTTTTGTGGACTCATTTGATAATGTTTGTGCCTGCTCTGGTGGTTGTCTTCTATCACTTTAGAATCAAACCGTGGCCCGGTACACTACACTTGAGGACTTTACACTACAATTTACGCTTACCCTTTTTACTTTGCACTTTTAACTCTACACTTTACATTACACATTTACACTCTGCCTTTAATTTTACTACTAATCTACCTCATTACTTATTGGTACTTAATACCACTTTGCAATTACGTTTGCGCTTGTTCTTTATTCTCTGCTTTATTTATTTTCTATTAATATAATTTATTTACTGTGATCTATGATGCTGCTACTTTAATTCTTCTTCTCTTTTTTTTAAAGTTTGACGTATGTATTATTACTTTTACTATCTTCATTTAGTTCTCCTGTAAATCGTGATTCAGATTTTGTCCTCATACAAGGTAAAGGTACTGGGTTGGATCGCCTCGACATGGATCTGAAATAAATTACAAGATTGGTTGAATGTGGATTGTCTCTAGCTATTCTTTGTCATGGAAATGGGTTACTAGTTATTTTTAGTGCTCTGCAAATGTTTCTATGAACATCCTTACTGTACCCACAGCGACATACTGTTTCTCGTTCTTTTGACTTAATGTACTCACGTAAGTCGCTTTGGATAAAAGCATCTGCTAAAAGCCCTCAATGTAAATGCTATAAACCGTTAGCATTGACGACCTGCTAGGGGGGGACGGTTAAGGGATGATTGCCTTGCTAAGGGGAACTTAGCCAGGAGGGGACAGGTTGCAGATGGTGGCAGTGGCAGGAAGGTGTGTTTACGAGTTAGCCTCTAGGAAGATGAATGGCTACTACTGGGTTTTCTAATTAGTCTGAAGAAGAAACAACGCGATATTAAACCGTTTCAATTGGGAAACGAAGCGGTTGTTTGAATGAATTTGGGAAACGTTTTTGATTATCTTGTTCTTCCATTTGGTTCAATTGGAAACGAGCGGCTTGTTGAATGAATTTGGGAAACGTTTTGATTCATCTGTTCTTTCATTTGTTTCAGTTGATATTCCTAAAATGAGAAATTCAAAGTAGTGTGTGAACCACAAAATGCAAACCTCTACGGGTTAAACTTTGTGCCCTACCAATTTTAACAACTAAATAACATCTGTGACCACATGTGAATGAATTGTCTCTTTTCTCGCCCTCTCTCTCTCTCTCTCTCTCTCTCTCTCTCTCTCTCTCTCTCTCTCTCTCTCTCTCTCTCTCTCTCTCTCTCTCTCTCTCTCTCTATTAACCTCCTGGCTGACTCGCAGCAGGAGGGAGGAGAGAGCGAGAGAGAGAGAGAGAGAGAGAGAGAGAGAGAGAGAGAGAGAGAGAGAGAGAGAGAGAGAGATGGTGCTTCATCACAGCTACGTGCTAATTGCTAAACTTGCAGGGGGGGAGGTGGTACCTGGAAATGCTTCACAGCTACGTTGCTAATTGCTAAACTTGCAGGGGGAGTTGGGTACCTGGAATGAGGCTATTTGCTATTCCCTGTCAGGGAACTTTTGAAAGGAAGACAAAAGGACAGTTAAGAAAGGGAAAAAAACAGTGGCGCTTGTCAGAGAGTGAGAAAAGTTGAATTCATTTATCCGGTGGGTGTGTCTGTGTGTGTGTCTGTGTGTGTGTGTGTGTGTGTGTGTGTGTGTGTGTGTGTGTGTGTGTGTGTGTGTGTGTGTGTGTGTGTGTGTGTGTGTGTGTGTGTGTGTGTGTGTGTGTGTGTGTGTGTTTGGAGATTAATTGTCGTTTTGGAGATTGATCGTGGTTTTCAATACCATTTATTGTATTGTTTGTGTCGCTCCCTCTTTTCACACTTCTTATTCAATGTGTCTGAAGAAGCATAATAAACCCGGGATGCTTTTTGTGCCAATCAAACTGCACCCGGAGGGCCGGGTCGCATAGGATTCAGCGGCCTGATCTCTGCTTCCAACGTCTGGGTTTTCGTATTGGTTCGGCCCGTTGTGCCGAATGCTAACGAATCAGGAGAGTGTTGGAAGATGCAGTTTTGTTTTTTTATTTTTTTTAATCTCTGGTTAATTGATTTTCTGATCCATGCTTCGTTGTCACCTCCTCATCCATCTCTGAAGACGTGTTACCGCTGCGCTCTCGACTTCATATATTTCAGAATTTCATTATTTCATTTTTAAACAGACCCGGGTTGTCCTGACTTGTAAAACGATGGCCTGACGTTTTAAAGTGCTTTTTTGTCCTTCTTTAGTATTCCAGTCAGTCCCCTGCTGTGGTTTTTGCAATTTGTCCCCCGCTGCTGAGTGGTGTGTTTATTTTTAATGTTCATTATTTTTTTACGACGTTCCCGCTTAGATTTTGATGTGATTGGGCACCTAATGTCGAGCAGAGGAATT
>OLKM01002320.1:72500-74315 GCA_900291075.1 Melanogrammus aeglefinus | reverse complement strand
AAAGCCAGGTCTGCTGGAGGGGGCGTTTGGTTTTCAGGTGGCCAACTTTAATAATTCATAAGCGGCAGAGGATAAGATACACCTTTGCCCTTTCCTTTATTTCTTGCTTATTAAAAAAATTGTTTTCACCTTTTATTGGAAATGGGGAAAAACGAATTCAGGACATAGAATGAGGCATACATGATAAAGCAAAATACCTGGACACCGTATCTTTTTTTCATTTGAATTCTTCCTCACAAAAAAAGTGTTTCAAGTGGGTTTTAATAACGGAAATGGTAACATATATTACCTTTGAGAAAACTATGAATGCTCAGAGTACCGATTTAACGAGAAAAATATTCTCCCTGTGTCCTTCGTAAAACTGGCAAAAACGATTCCTGCAGCTTTTATTGTGGCTTCACAATAAAAAGCCCTTCAAGATTATTAGCTTTCTACCAAAATTAAAGCTCTATTACCAAATAGAGCTCTGACTAAGATATAGCTCTATTAAAATACTCAATGAGGAAAGAGCACTATTAGATAGAGTTAGAAGCTCTGCTGGATTAGAGCCCCCAAAGAGAATACAGTCCTTTTTTGGTTTTGGGGGGAAAACAAAAGAGCTCTACTTAAAATATAGCTCACTTAAATAGTGGCCAACTGATAAATGCTCTACTAGATGCCATCTCTACTAGAATAAGAGCCCATAACACATGTAGCTCTATTAGAATAGGCTCCCAAAGAGTAAAAAGATCCCTGCGAAGGAATAGGTTTCCTTGGAGAAATATGGCTCTACTAGAATAGATATGTTAACAGCAGAAAGCCAGAGAAAGAGCCATACAAGAGAGGAGCCCTATAGGTGCTTGCACACTTCCCTAGTGATTAGCATTTTAAAGCAACCAACCTAAGGGGCCGGTGTTGCCGACAGTAGGGGGTTTTGTTGGTGGTTGTTCGGGTTGATAATTCTGATTCTGTTGTTGTGGTGAACATCCCAAATCAGGTTTGGACCACTTTTCCCAACATTCCTTAATGTTGAATATCTGTGTTTATCTTAGGGCAATGTGTGATCCTTCAGAGAATTTAATCGTTAAGAATCCTTAGAAATAAGAGCCCTATGTAGTTTTTTCCTTCTCTTGATAACATTTCAAGTATGTTGTTTTAAGGGTTTTACTGGTTTGGATTTTCTGATCTGTTCTATGTTTCTATCTTTGTGAGGGTGAGGGTGTGAGGGTGTGTGTGTGTTGTGTGTGGTGTGCCGTGTGTGTTGTGTTTGTGTGGGTGTGTGTTTTGTTGGTGTGTGGTGTGTGGGTTGTGTGTTTGTGTGTGTGTGGCCTGTTGTTTGTGTGTGTGTTATGTGCTCCAGGTGGGCGCATGCCCATGCTTTAGTAACTGTGAGTGTGTAGTATTTAATTTATTATGTGTTAATTCTTATATCGATTGAACTTGTCTTGTGAAACTGGAATTGTGTTCCTACTTGCCCTCAACAGGGCAGCAGCACTGTTTCACAAAGTTATACTGAGCTAATCCTGTCTTCTGAATTTTAGCTGAACCGGCATGGGTTGAGGTCTCTCTTCTGTCTCTCTGTCTCTTTTGTGTCTTTCCTCTTCTCGCCCTGGCTAGTGTATACGATGGCAAGATAATGGATACATGGGAGAATTACAATGGCGTGTTGTAAGAATTATTTAATGGAATTATATAGAATTATAAAAGACTTTATTTATATACGAATTATCTAGGATTCATTTATAAAGAATATTGTAAATGATGTAGGATTAATATATGATGTTTATTATAGTATGATTATTTACCCAGGGTTCCATCACTTGATAATGATGTCTA
>OLKM01002320.1:55000-62500 GCA_900291075.1 Melanogrammus aeglefinus | reverse complement strand
TGTTAGTTACTATGGTAACCAGGGGGTACGAGTTAGTTACTGTGTTAACCATGGGTAACTAGTCAGTTACTGTGGTAGCCAGCGAGTATGTGTTAGTTACTTTGGTAACCAGGACTAACGTGTAGTTCATCTAGATAACCAGGGATAACGAGTTAGTTAATGTGGTAACCAGGGATAACGAGTTAGTTAATGTGGTAACCAGGGATAACGAGTTAGGTACCGTGGTACCCACAGTGTACGGGACGGTTTCTGTACTAAGCATGGTCCCCCTCTAGGTAAATGAATGAAGCTTCATTTATAGTCGCCTTGAAGCGCTGTTTCTTATTTCCGAGGTGCGTGACACATCTCATGAACCGGGGCTGAGGCCATGTCCTTTTTATGTCGGAGAGAAGAGGAAGCTGAGAAGGACAGGAGGGAAATGTGAAGAAGTAGAGGCGGGGTTGGGGGAGGAGTAGAAGATAAGGAAGAGAAGGAGGAACGGGAGGAGCGGGAAGCTCAGTGCTAGGTAGCTAGCGCCGCTTGTTTGTCGCAAACTTGACCCAAGTTCTTCCTCAGAGGTCAGCCATCTGCCTCCTAAACCCCCCCCCCCCCATGACCTCTGCCTGACCCGCTGCCACCAGGAAACTACACACGCACACACACAAACGCACGCACACACAAACACACACACATAGACACACACATACACACACACAACCCACCCACACACACACACAATCATACACCATTGGATAATACACATGTATGTATAAAATATTCACACACACCCACAAAAAATACCCACATGCATGCATGCACGCATATGCCACACAAACACATTCATATAAAAAAACACACACACACACACATTATATGTCTATGCATGCATTTTCTGAATGAGTGTTTCCTTTTCTCTCATTTCTTTGTCTCTCTCCCTCTTCATAATAGGGTTGTTTGTATATTTGTCCCTTTAAATCCCCGCATTTCTCCCTCTTTCTCTCTCTCCCCCTCCCCCATCTGCACCCCCCTCCCCCCAGTTTATAACTATGTGTTTAAAATGCCAGCGGAGGCACAGTGGGCGTAGTCCATTGATTCATTGATTTGCACCCATGCAAATGAAGAGCAGAGAGAGAGAGAGAGAGAGAGAGAGAGAGAGAGAGAGAGAGAGAGAGAGAGAGAGAGAGAGAGAGAGAGAGAGAGAGAGAGAGAGAGAGAGAGAGAGAGAGAGAGAGAGAGAGAGAGAGGCAGAGAGAGAAAGAGAGGGAGCAAGAGAGAGAGAGACAGAGAGAGAGAGAGAGCGAGAGAAGAGAGAGAGAGAGAGAGAGAGAGAGAGAGAGAGAGAGAGAGAGAGAGAGAGAGAGAGAGAGAGAGAGAGGGAGAAGAGAGAGAGAGAGAGAGAGAGAGAGAGAGAGAGAGCATTAAACACAGCCGACAGACAGATAGACGGTTGAATGGAGGTCTATTTTAGCTCCGGCATATGGCCCTTCTTGACAGAATCAATCCCCTCTGCCCTCTTTGATACTATTTCATATTTCATGGCTTTCGCTCCACCTTCATTGTGCTCCATACAAATCCTTAACACGCCATGGTTTATGTGCCATCATAATACGTCTCTCCACATGACACCTATTGCTCTGCTCATAATGTGCTCTGGTGCTCAAGGATCCCAGCTATTCACTCTCTCGGCTCTGCTGGTTTGATGCCAGTGCGGGGAGGAGGGGGGCTTGACGTTGGGGGGGGGGATCTCTGGAAACCTCAGTTAAACATGACTGTGTGAAGCGCTCGGAGACTGTGACCGCGATAAAGAGCTGTAAAGACAACCTTGGCATGTTGTGACTCGATGAGTGGAGAAACCGTTGCGACGGGGGATCTTTTGAGTTTTTCTTCTTTCTCTTCTCAACTCCCCCCGTCCCCCCCTCCTCGTCCTCGTCCTTCTCCTTCTCATCCTCCTTTCCATTCCTCCTCCTCCCCCTTCCCCACAGCCTCCTCCTCCCCCTCCCCATCCCCCTGCCTCCTCTCCCCTTCCCCACAGCCTCCTCCTCCCCCTCCTTCCTCCCCCTCCTCCTCCTCCTCCCCCCTTCCCCACAGCCTCCTCCAACCCCCCTCCTCCTTCCTCCTCCCCCTTCCCCCTTCCCCACAGCCTCCTCCTCCCCCTCCTCCTCCTCCTCCACCTTCCCCACAGCCTCCTTCTCCCCCTCCCCCACAGCCTCCTCCTCAGACTATGGGTGAATCCATTGGGACATCAAAATAATTGCCTAAAACTACGTCTCAGAGGCCACCGCTGTAGTTTTGGTTTAAATATTCTGGTTCAATATGGATTTTTAGTGTGTTAATATAATGCATGGAACGGTTTTGAAGAAGCAATTATAAAAGAATGATAAAGATCGCCAGCGTTTCACTTGCATATTTAATCTCTTGTTTTATTGCGAGCTACCACCGTACCTTTTAGCGTTTTTTTTACAAAATGCTTGATTTAAATGTAAATGCTATTATGTTGATAACGCAAGTCGTCAAAATCGTGTGGTTTTTCAGAATTCTAAATGATTTGTAAACATATAGTTTGCCTTTGCCAAAAAGTGGAAACTGAATAGATTCCGAGTTCAATGCGGATTCGAGGCCTTTTCATATGTTTTTCCTTTTGAGCAGCAAAAACCTCAACCATGCTAACGGCAGCTCAGTCACATTAGTCATTACATTTGAATGTATGAGCAAACTGGAGCAAAAGCACAATACAATCTATTAACTTGAATTACCTGTTCTTCTCTCTGTGTGTGTGTGTGTGTGTGTGTGTGTGTGTGTGTGTGTGTGTGTGTGTGTGTGTGTGTGTGTGTGTGTGTGTGTGTGTGTGTGTGTGTGTGTGTGTGTGTGTGTGTGTGTGTGTGTGTGTGTGTGTGTGTGTGTGTGTTTGTGAACAGAAGCGGACAGAAGAGGACTGTGTTGTGGACAGCCAGGTGAACCAGAGTGAAGAGCAGTCTAGGATCTGTCTGGAGAGGCAGGCACAAGACTTCCTCAATGCTGTGTTGCACAGGAAAGGTACAGACACAAATACACACACACACGCAAGCATGTGAATAGCTTTCAGAGGACGTACAAGAAATTATGCGTCAACTTTAATTATTTATTATAATTAATGCTTAAACAGACAGTTAAAAGACATCAATGCGTCAAAACAGATGAATTTGAAATCAAGACATACTGTTATCATAAGGTATTCTTCCGATTTTATGGATATTTCTTCCTTTGTGTAAGTAACTTTCTTTAATATATATAAGACTGTCTAATTTATAATTTGTGTCTCTTCAGTACTTCTTTGAAATCTCTCATACCTCATTAGATAAGCATTTCAGTCGGTGGAAAAAACACTCAATGCCGGTGTAATTATAGAACTCTAACTAAACATATTTTGAAATCTTGTCCTTTTTTCAATTTATGTATTATTTCTTAATAAGGTGTTGAAACATTTGCCTGACAAGAAAGTGTGTTCTTATTATTGGTTAGTAGTAGGTATGTGTTTCTCTGTGCTGGCTGGCACTGACGTAATGGTTTGGTTTCCAGGCGCTTAGATAAAATGGGATTTTATTAATCCCAGCAGAAACCACAGGACAGTAGTCAAATTTAAATATATTAAATGAGATATAAAATTTGAGATATAAATATACAAATAAAAAACGTATATTAATGACTAAAAGTGAAGAGTGAAAAATGACTTAAGGAGATTCTGAGAATACATCTATATACATGACAACACTGTGCAATATATGTATATAAGAACACTGTGGTTTTCACACAATGGAATAGTTGTCTGTGGTTTGGCTGGTTTATCAATACAAGAAGAGTAATGCTTCTCGGCCAGGAAATAGTGCGTTATTAATTTGCGCCTAGGCTACGGCCACTGGGAGTAGAGTGCAGATGTCATTTCGATTGGCAGGCCTTAATCAATCACGCCTTGCTTAGTATTGGAGCTGCATGTGTAAATGATGAGAAGACATGCACACACACACACACACACACACGCACGCACACACACACACACAAACACACAATTTCAAATCACTTTATTGAGCCATTTTCATAAATAGCTGGATAGATTCCTTGTGTGCAATCTATGTAATGTATTTCGGTTGTCAATGCCGAGATTACCAACTACACAGAGTACGTCTTGCTTCCTGTTATTGCACACTGAAGTATCATCATTTGATTAAAAAACCAGGAATGCACAATAGATAGATCCAGTCTACTGTACTTGTCAATACTGAATTGTTTCACACCGAAAAAGTGTGGAGATAGCTTTTAAATAGGTTAGCCCAAAGATGGATATAAAAGACCAAAAAAAAACTAAGGGGTTTGACTTAGAGCAAAATTCAAAAAGAAATAATATTTGTAAATATTACATAAGGTCTGTGTTGTAGTCAGCTTTTTTTGTAAAAAAAAGGTAGCAATTATTTCTCCAAATATCCCATCTGGTATGAAATAACTACATCTTATCTTATAAACGATGATGCTCAATTTATCTTATTTATTTTTCTTAGGTTTTTCCTTATTCTTTATAAATGTAATAATTTATAATTTGTGCTATTGAGGTGCCATCCTTCCCATTTAGTTTGTGACTATCTTTACATTCCGGTTATACGCACAAATATAATACAGTTTATCTGTAACTAAAGGATACAAAAGGCAGCCTCTCCTTAAGATGGAACATGTCAAACAAATGAATAATTGGAGCCCGGCCTAGTATGTCATAGCAACAAATAAACACGAGAAAAAACAGGGACGTTTATTTAGGATTAAGCCAACTCTCAGTATTATCTTCTGTATCCACAGTTCCTCAGATTCGTCCCCTGACTACCAGAGATGATCTATTATTTTTGACGCTGGTCTAGACAGCTCTTATGAAACATCTCATTTTAGTTTGAGCGTCTCCGTATTGATTTCTTGCCTTACATAAAACCAGACTCCAAAATAGCTATGAGTCGTGGTTCTCTGTTCTTCCTCTGCCTAAGATTATCCCAAAGACTGTGGTGAGGTGCAGAGATCACTGCACACCTGTAACACTGCCAAGGAAACGGTTCTCAGACCCTCTGTCTTACTCACACAACTTCTTTTGGCTATCAGTTCTTACTAGAGTACTCCTCCATCCGATCCATGTGGAAATGTAATAGATAAACTCATTCACCCTGTCATTTAGCACCGACGTGTGCTAAAATGACAGCAAGTGGCTGATTTCTTTAGATGTCCATTTCTGCCTAGTACAAAGGCATCCCTACCTATCGAGACTCAAACACAAGACGAGCGAACCATGGCAATCAGGGGTCCACCATCTTCCTCCGAACATAAGTTCTTCCTCTGTCACTTCTAGACGGTAACCTCTGTGGGAACAAGTGGGCTGAGAAGTGAAATAATGTATCAGGCCTTCAGATGTCAGCGCCAGGTAGTCTTGTGATTGGGTCTAAACTCTCTCATGTCAGTCCAGCCCACGCTTCCTTCACTTCGCTCGCATAACAGGAAGTCAGCCAATCTCCGTTGCATCTCCCCCTCGCCGCTCAAATAGTTAGTGAGGTGGACACGACCGCTTTCATTAAACTCCACCAGACACATTTGGAAAACGCAGACATTAGTAAACATCATTATACACAGTATTATATTAACTTTCCCCTCCAGCCATACCATGCACTTAACAATCTGTGTGAAAGTGTCTATGTGTGTGTTTGTGTGATTTTGTATGTTTGGAATTAGTAAAAAGTATGTTTTTTAATAAGTTAAGTTATGCTTGTTTCAAGTGATGCAGCAAGACACTCACCTCCTGCTCTGTGTGTTTGTGTCCCCGCAGAACTGCCAGGTTTCTCCGACCCTCAGATCCCCCTAGTGGCTCGTGAGATCATGCACAGAATGATCCGCCAGTTCGCTGCCGAATATACCTCAAAAACTACTCAGGAAGACCCGCCAAACACCCCCATCAAGGACCAAAGCCTGCTGCCGAGAGCGCCCTCTCTGGCCCCGGCCCCTGGAGGTCCCCAGGGGCCCCGGCCACTGAGCCCACTGGCCCTGCCTCCGCCAGAACCCAGCTCGCCATCCCCCTCATCCTCCTCCTCTTCATCCTCCTCATCCTCAGCCTCCTCCCCGTCACCCGGTCGGGCCCCCAGCCCCGGCTCCACCATTGCCCCCGGGACCCCCAACCTAACTGGGCCCCCCAACCTCACAGGGACCCCTATCCTCACTGGGGCCCCCCTCCTCACTGGGGCCCTCCCCCTCACAGGGACCCCAATCCTCACCGGGGCCCCCCTCCTCACTGGGGCCCCCATCCTCACTGGGGCCCCCATCCTCACACGGGGCCCCCATCCTCACCGGGACCCCCCTCCTCACCGGGGCCCCCCTCCTCCCCGGGACCCCCTCCTCCCCGGGACCCCCATCCTCCCCGGGACCCCCGCCTTGGTTCCCGGGGGCTCGGGTGGAGCTACCGCAGGAGCTAACGCCGGTGGAGCCAATCCTGCTGCCACCACTCCTGCTGCTCCTTCTGCTAGCAGCGCTGCTACCGCCGCTGCCTCGGCCCAGAACCCGGTGCTCAGCAAGCTGCTGATGGCCGCCCAGGACGCGCCGCTGGACCTCACCATCCGCAAGGCCCAGGAGGAGCTGGAGCCCGGCCAGCAGGGTGAGGGGGCACACACACATATGCACATTTATATCCATACAAAAACACACACACATCCATTGTCTCACCCACACACCGTCCCTTAAGCAGCTGGCTCGTGTTGGCGGGGCAGGTCGGAGTAGGGGGTGCAAATTCTCTCTCTCTCTCTCTCTCTCTCTCTCTCTCTCTCTCTCTCTCTCTCTCTCTCTCTCTCACTCTCACTCTCACTCTCACTCTCACTCTCACTCTCACTCTCACTCTCACTCTCTCTCGCTCTCTTGCTCTCTCTCTCTCTCTAGGTAGTAGAGTTAGTAGATGTATAGTTAGTAGAGGTAGTACAGTTAGTAGATGTATAGCTAGTAGAGTTAGTAGGGGTAGTACAGTTAGTAGAGGTATAGCTAGTAGATATCTAGCTAGTAGAGTTAGTAGGGGTAGTAGAGTTAGTAGAGTAAGTAGACATTTAGCTAGTAGAGGTATAGTTAGTAGAGTTAGTATCGTTAGTATGGTTAGTAGAATGTAGAGTTAGTAGAGTTAGTATCGTTAGTATGGTTAGTAGAATGTAGAGTTAGTAGAGTTAGTAGAGTTAGTAGAGTTAGTAGAGGTAGTAGAGTTAGTAGAGGTAGTAGAGGTAGTAGAGTTAGTAGAGTAAGTAGAGGTTAAGCTAATAAAGTAAGTAGAGGTAGTATAGTTAGTAGGATGTAGAGTTAGTAGAGGTAGTAGAGGTAGTAGAGTTAGTAGAGTAAGTAGAGGTTAAGCTAATAGAGTTAGTAGAGGTAGTATGGTTAGAATGTAGTAAAAGTAGAGTTAGTAGAGTTAGTATAACTAGTAGAGGCAGTAGAGTTAGAAGCGGGAGAGCTGAAACGCGTCTTCTCAAGAGCCGTTTATCCGTTCTGGGC
>OLKM01002320.1:30000-50000 GCA_900291075.1 Melanogrammus aeglefinus | reverse complement strand
TGTTGATTTAGTCTACAGCTTTAGTATGAGCGGTTATCTGTTAAATGAGCTCCAAGAGAAACATACGTTAGCTTAATTTACTTCTTCCATCTTCATTAATTGTCTAATTAAACAGAAAGAAACAAATTAATTAGCTTTCTTTGCGAATGGAGTGCACTAACAAAAAGTGGTTACTACAATTCTTATTTTATCAGTGAACTCGGTAATTGTGACGCAAAACACATTCCGAGACGCAACGATTTCATGTTCTTCTGAACACTAGTATTGGAGAGGCGCAGGTGTCCGGTGCTAACACTGTGTCTCCGCCTTGCACCCATAGGAGATCCATCGGTCCAGCCTCCAGGGACCTGGACGAGGAGGACGGCCCGCTGCCAAGAAGCTTGCAGGATGGGCAGAGGGACCTCTCCATCAGCTCTACCTCCCTCAAGCCACCCCTGGCCCGCTCGCTGGTCATCAAGGAAGAGCTCCGGAGCCAGAAGCACCGCCTCCTCAGCCAGCCCGCCGCACTCTCATTGGCTAATCTGGAGTCGGTCGGTTTGCTCAACCACGGGCAAGCCCACTCACTCCTGAGCCGGGAGAGCTCCGGGTCCCCGTGGGGGGGGAAAGCCCGCCTGGACAACCTGCTGAAGCTGAAGCAGGCCAGTGGCTCTCTCTGCGGGGCCCTCGGCGACCTCAAGGAGCTGCCTCTGTTCCTGGAGAACCACCACCACCACCACCACCACAACCACCACGGCTCCTCCAAGGGCTCCGCGCACCACCACCACCACGGCCACCTGCAGATCTCCAAAGCCTACCACCACCACAACCACGACAGCAAGCGAGAGCAGGGCCACTCCCCCCCCGTGGACCTGAAGATCCCCCAGGTTCGGGGCGTGGACCTCTCCTGGGAGAGCCACGCCTCCGACCTCTTCGGCTACGGCCCCATGGGGCTGGGGGGCAGCAGCCTCGCCGAGAACGCGCTCAGCCGCAAGCTGAGAGCCATCCTTCCCAAGCAGAACCACAGAGGAGGTCTGGGGGGCTTGCTGGAGGGGGCGTCTGACTACTGGAGCTCCTCCGAGCTGGACCATCCCAGCTCCGGACCGGCCTACTCCAACTGCGACCTGGAGGGAGACTCGGTGTCGAAGCAGCCCAGGAAGAAGAGGGGCCGGTACCGGCAGTACAACAGCGAGATCCTGGAGGAGGCCATCGGCGTGGTGATGACCGGGAAGATGAGCGTGTCCAAGGCGCAGAACATCTACGGCATCCCGCACAGTACCTTAGAGTACAAGGTGAAGGAGCGCATGGGCACCCTGAAGAACCCCCCGAAGAAGAAGCTGAAGCTGATGATGAGGATGGAAGGAGGCCCGGACTCCGCCGCCGAGTCCGAGAACACGCCCACCGCCACGCCCCGCGAGGACGAGCCACAGCTGGCGGCCGCCGAGCTGACCGACGACTAGGCCGGGAGGGAGGAGCCGGACGAGCATTTAGTGAAAACCAAGTGATGGAGCGGCGAGAAAAGAAAAAATGTTCTAAACCTCAAAAACAAAGTGACTGAAGTGATTTGCAAAACAAATGGGGCTTTATTTGTGCCAATTTACTTTGCAGTATCTGGGTGAGCACAAATGCAGGGATAAGAGATGAGGAGGATTCTGGAGTAATACTAAACTAAACGTCTGGCTTTTTAAACATGTGTCACTTGAGCAAGACTATACAAGCGTTTGTTCAGCTTTTAGATCCAGGAGCTCAACAAATGCAAATGGAGACGAGTCATGAGACAAGTAATGACATTTTTGTAAGCATGCTGATAATCCCTTCCCCAAAAACAACCCCCAACCCCCCTTTCCGAACTTGTTAGACTAGTCCAACACTGCTTTTAAATGCAGTTTGGTCTATGAAACATTCCAATCTAAAGAAAATGAGGCAGGGAGGTTGAAAATTTCACCCTTTTGAACAGACTGATAAATTAAGACCTCCCCTCTCTATTGGACGACTAGTTAAGTGGTAAGTGATTTGTGGATTCTTTTTAAAGAAAACTGTAAAGGTTTAATCATGCAATTGAAATTTCTCACATGGGTTTTAAATCAAAACCCACTCTCTAATTGCCAGATAGCCATTACGCTTTAACTGCAATCTTTTTTTTTCCTCCTTACATATTCTGCTATTTTCTATGTGGACGAAAGCAACATTAACCCATCCTTTTGAAGGAAAAGACACAAAGTCATTCAGGGATGCATGTTTGTGAGTTTCGTAGATACTACTGACTTTTAGCATAGTCTTGTTTTCCTCTGTCTTTATTTTTAACTCATTATTTGCTTTCTTTTGCACTACACTTTGGGTCTGGCGCTTACAGACTAGGTTACCTCGGCATTTTGCCCTAGCATCATGCACTTATTATGGTCTGTCTCCATACCCCTGTACCAAGTTTGAGATACCGCAAGTCACCTGCAGAAGTTGATACAGAATTAGGGCCAAGATACCCCCGGTATCTCCTCAAGGCATGAGTTTATAATTTAATCTGATTCTGGATCAGCAATTTTTTAGGTTGACTGCTTCCTCACGTACCTCTGACAGTGTCACACCTGTTGTCCCTGAGATTGCTCTCCTATTCGGGAGCGGATTCAGCTCATCCCTGGAGGATTGGATGAAGCTAGCTGGTGAGCTAGCTATGGGCTTCACAGGACCAGAATATGAAACCCTGCTGCTATCAAGCTAATTACCTACCTTTCAAGGCTTAAACTAGCTGCAGCAGACAGTTTTCAGCCAACCCTAGCTAGATGGCTAAAGCTAATAGATCCCCCTAACCTCAATTCATCTCGATAATAAATGACGTTCATTTGGCGTTAATCTCAGCATGGTGTGTTTAAGATACTACTAGCCATTATAATCCTCATGCTACTCCGAATTTATTTTCAACTCAGGGTAACTGAGGCAGACAACTTAGGTTAAGAACGGCAACATCTCCTGCAGGACCTATAAGTGAGAGGCAGGAGAAGAGGCGTATCATTCATGTTAGCTTAGAGGGGTATCGAGGACCACGGGATATTGGTAAGATTGAGCTGTAGGGCAGACAATAACAGCGGCAAATCATTAAGGACACACTTAAGTTGGGCTTGAAGTTTAGGCCGATGAATTTCTGAAATAGCACCTTTCTGAAACTTGACAAGGAGACAGGCAGAAGTTTAGATGTCTGAGGTTATGCATGGTTCTTTGTTTTGATTGCGGTATGGTTGAGGCATCTTGGACACTTTTTCCTCAAAACCACAAAGCCACAGGATAACACCTTGAACTAGTAGATTTCTGTCCTGTTGTCTAGTCTTCTGCCCTACCCCTTCCAAAGCACCAGGGACTGACAGGAAACCATAATCACATTTCAGGAAGTGAGAAAAAGAAAAAATAGAAAAATACACTTTTCTATGAGTAAAAAACAACAATTAGGAAAAAAGCTTTTATCTGCGTCAATCTGTTTTCAGCGTAGTCTCGGCCTGTGGTAATGTTGCTCTTGGCCCCTGACACTGCCCAGTGCTCACCCAGCCCACCAGGTTTAAAACATGACAATTGTCTTTCTTTTTTTGTATTTTGTTGTATTCATTTCAGATCAGATGAAATCTCTTGAACTGTATTGTGTATTTTATTTATTCGATTTTGATTGTCTGGTTGTTATTCTGTTCCTGCTTTTCAAATGGCATGCACCCGTCTTGTTTCGGCTGAGATTTGGGGAGTAAATCAGTACAAGGTAGTGATTTAACGAAAATAATGATTGAACCTATACCTTGTTGAGACCAATCAATTAATCAGAATACGATGACTAATCATTTGTAGCCCTTGATAAACACAATCTTCACTGAACTCTCTGTTGATGGCAGTAGGCTTGCGAGCAGGTTTCCTTGGCGACGGCAGAGAGCAGCATGCGGCCAAACCTCATGCATGCAATGCGTCCAACACTTTGACAATGCCGAGCATTTGAAGTGTCTAAAAGAGATTTAGGTGCGTGGGAGTGGGGACGATGGTCCATTCTAGAGTCAAAGACAATGCTCATAGCAAAATTGTTAATCTGTTTGTTGAAAAGTAATTCAACCCCTTTGATTTTAAAGAACTCAACACCAGATGGTTTCACACTACGATTTGGACATAAGATTCATCAATGTTTCCATGTACAATTACTAGTACAATTGGCACTTATACTGTGACCCAGTGCACAGACAATTTCCCTACAAGAGCACTTACATTGACCTCCCCTGTGAGGGGAATTTCTAAAAGGCCAAACTCCTTTCCTTCTAATCGTCACGAAGAACCGTTCATTGGAATTAATTAATTAGAAAACTGATTTATTGTAATAATTATACTTATTAGAATAGATTAAAACAAGCTCCATGATGCAGCCGGATCTAATGAGGTGCACGCCATTGAAAATGTATTTGTCCTATTCCACGTTTTGGTTTTCGTATTGATTGTTCACCTATGGATCGTTGATCTATGGATTGTTCTTATTGTTCTTTGGTTAACGAATCTCCCTGTCCGAAGCCGTTCTCTTTCTACCTGAGTCTCACTTCATTCTCTTGACAAACAAAAACCTCATTATCAATGATATTCTAGAAAAAAAAGCAGTAAACATCTATTCATACATTTATGTATACACTCACACACAGACACACATATACGTATATGTTACATATGGATATCCATATAAACCTCATCCTATGAATGTAACGCACAGTTGAACAGCCCAACCTCATACCGCCGAGCCTGACTCAAAGTTACGGCCCAGTTAGCTGACGTTTTCCTCGTTGCATTTCCTTTTCCGATCCCGCGTTGTATTTCTGATGTGGCCACGCACTAGTAGCCTTCAGTACTGTAAAACGACTCAGGAACGAGCCAGAGGTAGGGGCAGCAATACCTTTTAAGTTTGAACACAGACCTAACTACCTGCACTAGATGGACTGGAACAGACATCTTTGCTATATACCCACTTGGCTGAACGTGACCGAGCGTTATACCTCAATCTTGGAAACAAAAAAAACGTTTTTCTTTCCGTGCCTCAAACTCGGGTCCCTCACAGGTAAACCTGGCGACAGGACAGCCGATACTCTGGGAAATATGTAATAAGCTCCTTCTTTTGTTGCTGGTTCATTTCATCATGTTTTTTGCTTGGCTTTGTTCACCTCTTTTCTGAGACCAGGAGAGAAGCCTCATTAATGCATCCAAAGCCGTTTTTCTTTATTGTTTTTATATGAGTGACAGACTTATGGAAAAAGAATATGATAGAAACAGCAGGGATTTAGCAACACTTGTGCTGTCTGTGCCGTCTCTCACACACAGTGACTTTATGTTTCCGGTTTCCCAACCAGATACAGAGTTCCCTCCTCTGGTTTCAGCCTGAGGCCGGAACAGAAGAATTAGGTTTGACACACCCGTGGAGAGAACAGGGTTCCTATTAGGTTTATCTATGATGTCCTATTCTCTTCTGTTTTTGGTTGGTAACAGGAAACTAGTTAGAAACCTGAGAGACGTATGTGTGTGTGTGTGTGTGTGTGTGTGTGCTACTTACACATACATACACACACACACACACACACACACACACACACACACACACACACACACACACACACACACACACACACACACACACACACACACACACACACACACACACACACACACACACACACACACACACACACACACACACACACACACACACACATACTCACACACCCAATCTCCAAATAGAGACCCAGACGGGACATGAGGGACAGGTGGAGAAGTTAACCCATTTATTTTTTGGTGTATTTTTGGTTTATTTTTGAATCTACTGTCTTATCAATGTCTTTCGAAAAAAAGTTGTTTTAACGATGCATTCCAAACGGAATAACTATTCCCTCCACACAAATGTAACTTTCTCAGATGTTAACTGACAGACCTCTATACATATGAAAATATCTATTTATTTCACTGTTCTGTGTCTTCACGTATGCCAATCCAATGTTTTTATTCATTTGTATATTTTGGGATATTTCTCTTTTTTTTGCTTCTGTTCAAGCGTGTGAGAGATTGTCAAAAAACACACACGGTAAAGAAAAAAAAAAGAAGAAGATGAAGAAGAAGAAATGTTTTAAGCGGAAAAAAAAAGCAACGACTGAAACCTCACTTTCTGGCCAAGAAGGGCAGGCCATCTCAACCTCATCGGTGGCCTGTCACGTGCAGCAGAGACCCTCGGAACACGTGCATACGTTTGTGTATGTTTCTATGAACGTCATGGTGGAGCACTTCCCTTCCTGGGGGAGGGGGAGGGCGGGGGGGATCGTTGTCATGGTCATGCTGCGTTTTGGTTGTCAAGCATACCTCAGGTCCAACCACTTCAAAGCAGCTGATTGTACACCAACTCAACAAACACACACACACACACACGCACGCACACGCACGGACACACACACACACACACACACACACACACTCACAACACACACACACACACACACACACACACACACACACACACACACACACACACACACACACACACATACACACAAAGACAAACACACCAAAAAAAATACACAAGATTTCTATTCAGATGTAACTGTTTGATGCAGTTGTTTTTTTATTTCATTTTTTTAATTTGCTGTCAATGTTTCATTTGCTGTCAATGTTTCATTTGCTGTCATTGTGTAATGAGTGTATTGCTGTTGTCGTTGATGTTGTTGTTGGTTGTTGGTAAGCGGACGCCGGACGGCATCTCCCATTGTTAGGGGAGGGGGTGGGGAAACAGCTGCTTTTCAAGAGCACACACACACAAACAAACATACACACACACACACACACACTCCCACACAAACACAAACACAAACACACATACTAACACACACACACCCCTCTCTCTCTCTTCATCAGGTTGACACGTGTGTGTGGGCTGGCTATATGTGTGTTGTTACAGCAACCCCTCAGGATGCTGGTTCCGGGCCCTCTAAGGGCCGATTTTCCCCACTCTCTCAGATCCGAGGGCCGGCTACTCTGGTCGCTGCCCCAACTCAGAGGAAACAGACTTTTTTTTAAAGTCACATACTTATGGATTTCTATGACCCATTGCCAACAGATGATGTGTTTGTACGACCTGCTTTTGTACCTGTTTATCTTTGAACCCTTTGACCTCACTGGCCGCCTGCTCTGGCTTCACGTTGTGCTGTCTCTCACTGGTATTCTGCTCTGGCTGTCTGGGACACGTGTTTGAAACATGCTTTCTGGAGACGAGCCTGTAAGCGTCTCGGTGAAGTTAAGCTAAGTTTGAGTCACCGCACTCACCATCGCCCCCGCGGAGGCCCCGGGGGTCTAGCTACATGTCTGGAGACAGGAGGACTCACAGGGTAGCCTTCCTTCCTCCAGCCCCCTCTCCACCGGGGGCACAGTGAGAGGGCACCTCCAGAGAAGCATGTCTCAACCTTTTACCTGCACCGCTTCTAAACTGATGGCTTTGTCTTTCCAGGCATTGCCTCGTCATTTTCCTGCCCGTGTGCCTGTTGAGGCAGCGGAGATGAGGAGATGGTCTCACCGTGAGGTCCCTCTACGGGGGGACCGAGAGTGTTAAATGTCAAAGCTTCTTGTGGGGAGGTTGAGAGTGCTCCGTGGGGACCTTAAAGGGCAGATACGCCTCTTCAATGGTTCAGAGCGGCCGCAATCAACACCGCCACCCTCACCCCTCTCGTGGATCTGTCCGCTGCTCAAATCCCTTACACAAGTCTGGCGCTATTATTCGACTGCACAGGGCCGCAAAGCCTTTACTATAGCCTGACCCATAGGCTGCCTAAGGGGCATTTATACCTGTCCCCTGAAATCTGAAATCAAATTTTAAAACTTGACTTCACGTAAACAAAAACTGTTTCTTCATGAATATTGGAGTTAATAATCCTTACATTATTTTCAAAATGCATTTAAAATAAACCGTCCCTAATAGATGCATATATATATATATTTATATATATATGTATGTATTTTTTAATTGACATGACATTTTAACAACAAACAGCACATCAATTAGCAAGGACAATGGAAGCGTCTGTTCTGAAAGCGCCAGCGAGCTCTGGAAGCAGGCGCGGGGAGAGATAAGTTGCTGTTAAATGGAAAGCGGAATGTTTTAATTTCCACCGCATACTGCCACTCTCTGGCACATTCTCACGCGCTCTGCTCCCACCCCCGCCACTTCTGTACGGATTTCAGACACAAGGAACTTCCACAGATGGCAGGAAGACAGGCAGGCGTTCCGATAGACACACAGCCAGGCAGACCTACCTACAGGCAATAGGAACGCAACAGACGGATTGGCAGACCGACAGACGGACCGACCTACATGTAGGCAGCCAGCCAGACAGACAGACAGACAGACAGGTAGGCAGCAGGGAGAAGGAGAGCGAGAGAAGGAGTAGACACAGCTGCCAGAGGAGGCGGAGGTCGGGAGGAGGTGGAGGAGTGGGGGGGGGAGGGTGTAGAACATCTACGTTGAGACGGAGGCATAAAGCCCCAAAGGGTGCCGTCTCTCCGCCCCCGCACGCAGCTCAAACCTTTTCTCTCAAAGCGGCGCTGGAACTTGTGGTGCTTTCTCTGCGGCGTCCACGCAGTCTGCTATTAAGCGGCGGCCAGAGCCTTGATGCACCTGCCTGCCTGGTGGGCGGATCAGTAAATACCAGCGCAGGCACAAGGCAATTTAAAGGCGTTTTCGATGCTGAAGAGAGGCCGCCGCCAAAGCCTCAATCCTAACACTGCGTTGGCAAGAAGCCGTCCCTGCGTCGGAGAGGGCTCTTCATTGCCGTGACTACCCGGCAGCATCGCTCCCCATGCAGAGGTGTGTCCGGCCCCTGGAAGCCACTCTCTCACAGCTCCCGGCCTGTCTATCACGCTCACAGCTTTGTTCGGGGAAACTAATTGGTGTAATGGCAAATCTCTGATATATTTATTTCTGACACATACGTTAGGGGCTGTTGGTGAGCGCCTGTGCGTGGAGGTATGTGCTTGACATGCCAGACAATAGACAGCAGTTGAAGCTCTCTCTCTCTCTCTCCTCTCTCTCTTCCTCTCTCGGGTCGGAAAAAACATCAGCCCTGCTGACCCTAACACACTTCTCTCTGTCTGCTTCTCAGTCGACTGTTGAAACGATGAATCATTTGGTTCTGCATCCTTCACTAGAACTTCTCCCTTTGTTGATTTGTAATGGATTCTGTAACGGGTGTGAAGCAGGTTTTCAGGAAGTCTTCTGGGCAAAATTTCAGATATTATGTACACATTATGTATATAAATTAACAAACAGGGATTCACAAAGATTTGGCAGTTGGTTAATATTTCATTCAACACTTCAAGGGTTGAATATTTCAAGGGGTTGCTAATGAATGTTTGGATGTCTTTGGGCTCTTGGTCAGTGTGTTCCGTTGACAACAATTGTCTCTTCACATTCACCTGACCGGTGCTGTCCCTTTTCGTCGTTTTCCCTTTTTCTTTTTGATAACTTGACAGTGAATTCTCTCTCTCTCTCTCTCTCTCTCTCTCTCTCTCTCTCTCTCTCTCTCTCTCTCTCTCTCTCTCTCTCTCTCTCTCTCTTCTCTCTCTCTCTCTCTCTCTCTCTCTCTCTCTCTCTCTCTCGCTCTCTCTCTCTCTGTGTCTCTCTATCTTTGTTTTGGTTTCCATGTTTTAGGTAAAGAGCAGCATTTGCTCATGGGCAGGGCAGGTGGCAGCCACCATGTGACCTCCGGTCGAGGCTGATATGCTTGGCCGGCAATGGGAAGGTTTTCTGCCAGTCGTTTTGTTTATTACCCTCTTGTTCACAAGTACAGCCTCTGAGGGCTTCACAGCACCCCATTGGAACACCCTCTAATCACAGCCCTCAAATAGACTTAGATACAGATATAGTACCTAGTGGATCAGACAGCCAAGGAAGCAACCACCCCAGCATTATATGCTCTGCCCTCCCCCCCCACTTAACACTAATGTTAGTTTCTGCCAAATACCTTTTTTTTCAGTGCTTTATAAACAGCAAGGATTGTAAACGTGAATATCTCAAGTAGTGGTGTGGTTCTGCGCTCCCAGTGAAACCAGTAAGGACCAGAGGACCTGAACAGTTATACTTTTCGTACCAAAAGCCAGGACGGGGGCATTCTGAAGCGCGGCTCCAGCGTTTGGATGCCAGGGCTTCAGAGAGAGTAGCCCTCCAACCTCGGCCTTCTCTGTGTTTGTTGGCGTGCAGCAACAAGACAAAAAAAAAAGAAAAGAACAAAAAAAACACAAAAAAATGAACAACACAGAATACCTCAGAAATCGATTCCATGTAAAAGACGTCCATCTTGTTAGAGCTTGTCTATCATTTCCTGTCACCGCTCTCATTTCCCGTGGATTCCGCCGCTGCATAGTTTTAACGCCTCGTGTTTTCCGTCTGAAATGTTTCGCAGCCCAAGTCTTTGTTTGTTGAATTAAATGAAAATACTTGTTTTTTTCGCTCCAGTTTGAAGCAGTTGTACAATCCCCATGCTCCATGTTGAATTAGCCAAATAACCGCGGGAAGTTTCCCCATGCAGTCGCTGTTTGGTTTGGTGTGAATCTGAGCATTTGGTTTTGCCTCGCTGGAGGTTTGAGACTTGGTGGGCTAGGGAACGAAAAGGCGTGAACACGGGAATTGCGCTACTAGAAGACCATTTTACCTCGTGTCTGTATCTCTTTATCTACTCTTATCATTGTTAAGAACTGAATGTAAAAACATAAAAACACAAACACAACTAACCTCTAATTTAGCTATACATATTTAAGAATAAGAAGTACGCTATATGTGCACATAGATATACCTATACAAGCTACACACAGACAAAAATGCACATGCATATATAAATCTCTAATATCATGTACTTTTTTTCAGAAAAGGATGCACCTTTTCCTTTGATGATTCAGGGAAGCAAACTATAAAACGTCCAGTGCAGTAAGTTAGTAAAAAAATAAGTAAAAAAACAAAAAAAACACAGTCTCTTGCAAGCTATTGTTTCTTCCTCCGACTGGTCTCTCTCGTCCCCCAGCGTGTAGCATAGGAAGCAGGGCTGGGGCCTACCTAATTTTTTTGTTGACAAAAGTAGTTGTAATGGAAGTAGTGTAGTTGTAGTCTTGTCAATCCTCATTGTGATCAAGGGGAAGGGGCAGGGGAATTTTTGTAAAGGACACTTTAAATAGGAGTATATTTATGAAGATGACCTGGTGGGTGGGGTTGGGGGGGGGGGTTCTCTACTGTTGTACATAGGACTGCTTTACCCTATCAGCGCTGCCTTTACCTCAGGCTTCGCAGAGTGTGTACACGGACGGCACCATAGACTTCGGTCCGCTTGTTGCTTCTCATGTGTCAGGAATCAAAAATGATGGCAGGGCGTGGTTTTTCCCTATTTGCGGGCCCCCGGCGATCAGGTGGCGATGGCCCTCTCGTATGCGGCCCCCGCGGGCAGAGTTGGAACTCTTTGTGAAAGTCCAAACCCCCTTTTAGATACTTTTTGCATGCTGTTGTACATACCCCTCGTACCGCTCCTTTGGCTTAAAGAGGATGAACTGATCCAAATGCGCTTCTTTACTTTAACGCTTTCCACAGGCCCGGCCGTTTGGCTCTAACTAAAAAAGACAAAAAAAAAGGTCCTCTTCTGAAGAAGTTTCCGTCTAACGAGGCAGCTTTTGTAGTGTTTTTTGGGCTAAAGCTCTTTTGCAATCATTTGTTCCCCCTTATGTAAAGTAACAAAAAAGAGTTAAAATTTAGTGTAAAATGTTGATGACTTAATTAGAAGAATTACTTTTTTGCCCTCAATTATCATATTTTTGCTTTCAATAGCTGGATTTACTTTTCCATAGAGAAAATCGACCTGTGCTCTTATCTCATCTGATAGTTAGGCCCAATCCCATTTCTACCCCTTACCCCTTCCCCTTACCCCTTCAAAACAAGGGGGTGGGGTAAGGGTAAGGGATAGAAATGGGATTGGGCCTTAGCATCTCTAAAGGCAGAAACGGCAGTTGGTTTCCCTTCTGGCGTCTCACAGCCATTACCTACATTACCCAGACATCCTCAGGGACTCCGATCACACCTCTCTCAGACTTATTCAGGTTTTTAATCCGCAGCGAGGCCAAGCAGTGATCACACCTTAGCTGTTGTTTCATCAGTATCTCTGCCCTGACACGAAGAGTTTCCAACGAACTACAGGACTATTCTTCCCTTGGTTTTTACTGTTTAGTTTTTGGTCAAACTAGTCTAGCCGTGCTTTTTTTTCTCTCTCTCTCTCTAGCTCCTCCATTCGTTTAAATACAGTAACAACACTTGCATCATTGAATATATCTTTCTGAATGTCGACCCCCCATTTACTGCTCTGAACACTACTGTCGTCATGAACCTCTGGGTCAGAACGTTGACTGAAAACCATGCTACCTTATTACTATAATCCTTCCGGTTGGAAAGACTTGACAAAACTGAAAGGTGGCAGTTGTCCTCACAAGGCACTTTGTTCAGGAGCCGGCTGACATCTTCTGTTCAGCGTACAAGGGATTTCGACACATTGGCTTTGGCTTTTGATCAAGCTTTAGGGAGGACCTTGTAAAGCCTTGTTTTCAGCTCATAGAAGATCGTGCAAACCGTGTGGTGTCTTGCGAGACACAAACTCCAGTAACGTTTTGGCTTTACAGGTATGTGAGTTCTCTCTTTTTGAGAGCTCTTTTAGAGTCAGTTGGAAAAGTATAGCAGAAAGAAGGCTATAAGGCTTATCGGTGGCTCCTAGCTAGGCTTGTTCCTAGCTTAGCCGGGCTTAGCTTGCCTTTATGCCGCAGTGCAGAAGGAAGCTCAAGCAAGTCATAACATAAACAAGCTGAAAAGAGTATGTAATGTTCACTCTGCAGAGATGTACCTCATAAAAGAAGCATAGCTTTTGGGGAATGGAACTGAGGCTTCTTTATTCCTGTATACTGAACATTTTAGGAGATGATTTAGCTTGGTTGGAGTGAGAGATCAAAACTCTTCTGCTTTTGTTGTTGAGTCCTGATAGATTTCTGCTGGTTCTAGGGTCTAAGGTCCGCGGAAACCCTTTTTTTCTGACTAGATTGTGTTTTGACGATATACCTCATCGCTCCGGTCCAGTCAGGACCCCTGAGGGGCTTATAGTTAAAGCTCAGGATCTCCGAGACCCCTGTGGACACTCAGTCTGATCCGTGGCCTGACTTGGACCTGGTCTAGTCTGAACCTGGCCTAGTCTGATACCTGGTCTAGACAGGAACCAGGTCTAGACTGGACCTGGTCTAGTCTGGTCCCTGGTCTAGACCTGGTCTAGTCCTGGACCTGGTCTAGTCTGGTCACTGGTTCAGACTGGACCCAGGTCCATACTGGAACTGGTCTAGTCTGGTCACTGGTCTAGATTGGACCTGGTCTAATCCTGGACCAGCTCTAGCCTGGTCACTGGTCTAGACTGGAATTGGTCTTGCTCTGGACCTGGTCTATAATCTATGTGGTCTAAGCTGGACCTGGTCTTGTCCTGGATCTGGTCTAAACTGGACCTGTTCTAGACTGGACCTCACACACACGCACTCCAAACACAGGCTTTTATTTAAATACCCTTATGGACCTAATTTCCTCCCCATTGCTACTGTTTACAGTTTGACAAGAAGTTTTATAATTAAAACAAATATTTTTCTCATATTATACTATTATTTATGTACCGTTTTTTTATACCTTGTACGTTGGACTTTTAACGTAGTCTTCTATGATTAATATCTGTGATAATGAGCGCCGAAAAGAATCACAGTAATTGGTTTTAGTTTTGATTTTTGCACTATTTGTTTAGATTTTTTTCTCTTTCTCTTCCTGTTTTAAGAACTGATTTTCTGATTTGACTGATGATTAATAAAGATTCCCGATGTCTGTGATTTTTGACAAAAAAAGAAAATGATTTGATTTTTCTGTGATCTGTTTTTGTTACGTTTATTTTGCATTGTTGGCTACGCTGATTAGATCTGTCTTTGTGCATGTGTAAAATATTTGATTGGTTATGTTTTATTGAATTAGGAAAAAAATGCCATCTTTTGCCTCACATTTCAGCTGTAATGTTGTGTAAGGTAGTATTCACTGGATGCTAGAACCTTCTTTTCAAAACCACTATTCTTCTAATAAATTTTGTTGTGAAAATAAATATGGTTCTTTTTGTACTTCAGTCTATTTTGATAAAGGAAAGAGAGATCATTGAATAGAGAGTGATGTCCTAAATGTGAAAGCGGTATAATAAGGCAAAAAATTGCAATAAAAACGTGAAATAATAATATAGGCTATGCATATATATTTTAGTCCTCATAAATTCAAGCAATAGAGATTAAACACATTCAGCGCGTCCTCGAAACACAGGCATAATATGAAACTACAGTATATAACAAATGAAACACAAATATTTGAACTCTGTGTTCAACACCTTCTTGCGGTTTCGCCCTCATAAAATATATTGAATAAAATGTACGTTATTTAAACAATGACATTTTTACCACACTTTACCTAACTGAATAAATTATGCATTTATTTAATAACTACTGGCTTGAAAATGATTTGTTACTAAATCAAACTAATAATTTTGCCTTAGCATATCATAATTTAACAGACACTCTTAAAAAGCTACTTGGGAGTGCATCCATATAGAAAGAGAAAGAGAGAGAAAGAGAGAGAGAGAGAGAGAGAGAGAGAGAGAGAGAGAGAGAGAGAGAGAGAGAGAGAGAGAGAGAGGGAGAGAGAGAGAGAGAGAGGAAGAGAGAGAGAGAGAGAGAGAGGAGAGAGAGAGAGAGAGGAGAGAGAGAGAGAGAGAGAGAGAGAGAGAGAGAGGAGAGAGAGAGAGAGAGAGAGAGAGAGAGAGAGAGAGAGAGGGAGAGAGAGAGAGAGAGAGAGCTAAAAGGAGGAATGGCATTGCAGGCCAGAGGAAGTAGGTCATCATCATATCAAATATTTATTTCCTGCGCGACTTCCTGGGCCCTGTAGGGCTTCCCTGCCCTATGTGTGTACATTAGAATATCTCCCATTAGACTATATGGCCATAACTACATTAGAATGTACACTTGAATACAGTTTGGAAGACATGGGCATTATAGAGCATGTACAATATAATACACATTAGATAAATACGTTCAAATATTCGTCAAGAACACATATTCGAATATCAAATTTAAATATTACAAATCTGGATAAAATAAATTACACGTACATCAGAATACACAGTAGAATAAGTGAATTCAATTATAATACATGGACATTATACTAGTACATGTCCAACAGAATACAGATTAGTGAACTTCTTAGTGCAATATAATACGTTCTAACACATACTGCACATGCAGATTATCATTAGCAGCCTAATTAGCAGCAGAGTTCAAAACACGCTGAGGACAGAGGGCCAGATGGGAGTCAAGTCCATTTCATTTGTAAAGCCCTTTTTCTTAACCCCAGTGACTCAAAAGGCTTCACAGGCCATATACAGTATGTATGACAGCCCCTAGCCACCCGAAGGCCAGAAAGAGGGCCCCACTGATCTGGTTTGTTCTAAAGACCTTTGCAGTAGAGACCCTGTGATCAAACTGCCGTCACATTATCACACCGCCGTCACATGATCCCACGGCCGTCAGGTGATCACACGTCCGTCACGTGATCACGTTCCTCCAAGCTGTTCGAGGAGGACAGTGGGGTTGATGATGATGATTGCGATGATGGTTCAGGTGATGATGATAATGATGGCGATGAAGATGTGAAAAATGAGGGAACTTAACTGCCATTCATCATTACAGTGAAGGCTATCTTGTAGCTTTGTGCTTATTAACTTTTTAACCAATTTATATAACTACTTCATGTTCATATATCATGATATATCATATATGTTCATCAATAGACACGTTTGCGGTGTGTGTGTGTGTGTGTGTGTGTGTGTGTGTGTGTGTGTGTGTGTGTGTGTGTGTGTGTGTGTGTGTGTGTGTGTGTGTGTGTGTGTGTGTGTGTGTGTGTGTGTGTGTGTGTCTGTGAAGAGGTACGTCGTTCTGTAAAGTTTTGAAAAAATAAAATAAATTGGTTAAAACTCGATTTGCCCCTGAAAATAAAATTAATCAGCAGAAAGATGTCTTTGTTGCTTTGTGCATTTTTCTGAGAGTCCTTACCGCACACAGGAACAGAGTATAAAAGAAGGCAACCTTCTGGGCAGGTCTGAAAGCATTCTGTCTCACACATTAAACAAAGCCTTTGCAGGCGACGTTTCGAATTAAATTGTTTTTCTCAAATTTCTCTCGTGGTTAATATGATGAGTGGATGGAGGTGAGGAGGGGAGGGGTGAACTTCCATGTCGCTCCTTAGTATTCAACATAAGTTGATAACAATCAACCCGACTTCCAGATCAATAAAAATCAGACTCAAACACACATACATTTCTAAAATGATTATAAAAGATGCTTTCCACTTGACAAAATGTGTGTGTGTGTGTGTGTGTGTGTGTGTGTGTGTGTGTGTGTGTGTGTGTGTGTGTGTGTGTGTGTGTGTGTGTGTTGTTGTGTGTGTGTGTGTGTGTGTGTGTGGTGTGATGTGTGTGGTTGTGTGTGTGTTGTGTTGTGTTGTGTTGTGTGTGCTGTGTTGTGCATATGTGTGTGTGTGTGTGTGTGTGTGTGTGTGTGGTGTGTGTGTGGTGTGTGTGTGTGTGTGATGTGTGCGTGTCTGTGTTAGTGTGTATGTGTATGTGTATGTGTGTGTGTGTGTGTGTGTGTGTGTGTGTGTGTGTGTGTGTGTGTGTGTGTGTGTGTGTGTGTGTGTGTGTGTGTGTGTGTGTGTGTGTGTACATGGGCTTGTGCCTGTGAGCGCATGTGTGTGCGTATGTCATGTCACATGAAGTATATTTAAACCCAAACCTCTCCAAACACACCACGCTCAGTTAGGGCTGGGCACGTGCACGGACACGCAAACAGGGGAGCCCACGCGTGCCTTAATGCTCGGTTGAGGTTAGTTCTTGCTAGACTATAGGCTGCAGTGTATTTAACTCTGTGAGCTTCATCTCTAATCTTAACAGATTCCTGACCCTTTTTTCACCGAGGGTTTCTGGCAAGGAAACCCCTGGTTTTTCCTTAGCAGTGGAGATATTTTCTGTCAAAAGTTAATATTGGACAGTGCTGACGCGGTGTACTATTCTAGGTATATACCAGAATGGGTTTCAGAAACATGAGACACTAAACATTTGGCCTCTCATGTTCATGAGGTTTTAGCTAAATTTATCCAGTCGGTGTGCACAAAGCCGCTTTGCAGTTATGTTTCAGATGCCTCACTTAACATTCACACTATATGCGTCCGTCGACAGATCTCAGTAGCTGCGTTTCCATCCCCCTGATTTTATGCAAATTTTGAAGTATCGAATCAGTAAACGGTGATGGAAACACAAAAATTCGCATAAAAATCCTCTGATTCGCAAAAATCTTTAACCGCTCGCTTGAGGTGGTTTTTGAGGAACGCGAAAGAGAGTAAATGCGCAAAATGGGAGATGGAAACACACTTTTCGAAACCGCTGTGACGTAGCGAACATTGAACACACAGGACTGACAAGTCCTTCCGATTTCCGCATCACGACCGGCAGCAACCCTGCCGACATCAACTTGTAGCGTCAATTTATATATATATATATATATTATATATTTTTTTTTTTTTAAGCGTTTGTATACATATACATCCTATATCATATATCATATAGGATGTCTATGTTTGCATATCCTTTAATTATACCTTGTCCATTAATCCCTGATATATGGACACCTAAGTAATTCCAGTCAAATTGTTTCTTCAGCCTTCAAACGAGAGCGCTGGTACATTGTGGACTTTATAGGATCCACATTGTGGATAATGCATTAAACGATAATCAGACAACGCAGTTATATGCTATAGGAGTATGTGGTATAAAGGCTGCGACGAATTTCAAATTATAAATATGTACAATGTATCCTTTAAATACGTCCATGGAGCAGATGGCCAATGTGAATAATAGATACGTGTGGACCGCTGAAGAGGTAAAACTTTTCCCTGCTCTCATCGAAGAAAAAAAAGACATTACAGCTATTTTAGGCCCCGTCCACACGAACCCGGTTTTTTTGAAACCGTGTGTTTCTCTACACGGTTTCGCCGTTCGTCCACATGTAACCGCAGTTGTCGGGCTCCTGAAACCAGAGTTTTTTGTAACCGGAGTCCAGGGTGAACTTTTCGAAAACTCCGGTTTCAGCAGTCCACAGTGTGGACGGGAGAACCGCAGTTTTTGGTTCCCTTGTGTCGAACATTGGTTTGACCGTCACACTGTTTGCGATCGGGTAAACAGTATAAGTAGTATCCATTGGAGACCAACGTCTCACTTGACTATCATCAGATCATCAGATTATCATCTTGGACTAACACGACTCCCAATCCACATTTTCTTGAATTCTTCTTTATTTTAAATTCATGAGTAACAGAGTGAGAAGTAAACTCAACTTCACTGTCCGTCCACACGACAAGGAATCTGCCGGCTCGGTTCGCCCATTGTTGTTTTTCCGGTATGAATTTTTTCCAGCCTTTGTGATTGGCTAAATGGCCTTCCTGTTTGGAGTGCTATCACCACCCTACTGCTTTGGAATGCACGTTTGAGGCGGATTTTGCGGTCTCGTGTGGACGGAGTTTATTTTTTTATGAAAACCGTTGGTGTGGACGCAAAAAAAAATTTTAACCGGGTTCATAAAAGTTCGGTTTCAAAAATACCCGGGTTCGTGTGGACGGGGCCTCAGATGGAAAACAACGCAATTCCACTATATATCAGGACCGCTGTTATCAAAAGGATACGACAAGCCCTGGAATATGTGTAGTTTTCCGCTCCAACCAATTGATGGAAACGCACCTAATTCGAATT
The DNA here is from genome assembly GCA_900291075.1 of Melanogrammus aeglefinus. Taxonomy (NCBI): domain Eukaryota; kingdom Metazoa; phylum Chordata; class Actinopteri; order Gadiformes; family Gadidae; genus Melanogrammus; species Melanogrammus aeglefinus. The sequence continues at coordinate 31,116 of OLKM01002320.1, read as the reverse complement.
TCTGTTTTGCAAACTTTCTAAAGATTCGCTTTACCTTTTAGATGGAAACGTGACTATTGACTTTGCATTGGGCGCTCTCAAAATGCATTGTGGGTAAGTCGCTCTGTCAGCCCCATGACCTGCGTGAAAAGTTGAGAAATTTTAAATTTTTTGAGCAGCTACGGAACAGATTGCGGTTATGTAAATACACTACTGTGACGCTACTTGAACTCCGTCCAATGAAGTCACCTTTGTGAACAACCCCACGTGGAAATGTCAAAAAGCCAGCCGGCAGCAGGGGATTTAAAAATTAGGTGAAAGTTATCATTGCAGTCTGAAAATCCTGTTTGACCAGTCCCTGTACACGTACAGGAACAACACTCTCCTTGCGACTACGGTTGACGTTTTGCAAATAAAACAAGCAGGAAAAAGCAAGAAAAAGCACAGAGCGATTTGATTGGCTGCAGGCTGCGTCTACAAAGACTACTCCCCCATATGTCAGACACGCCCTCAGTCATCCATTGACACACGCATGTAGTGTGAATGCAACGTCACTCCTAACTCCAACCCCTCTGCTACTACAGTATGTTTGTAGGAGAGTGTGTGGATGTTGGCTGGTTAGGGCAGCCCTCACCTGGCCCGAGTCAGACTGATTGGACTCTGGGGCTGGGCGCGCTGCACACCTGTTGCACATTATGAGTAATCAGTGTGCACAGGTTAAACCAGCCATCACCACACACACGCTCAGGGAAAGATCTTCTACATAGCAACATGGAGCTCCAGCGCCATGTATCATTAACTACAAATTCACTACAATAAAAAGCTTTCAACATCACTACCCTGTGTCCTTTGTCTTGCGGCGCCCTATAAAAGTCTCTTCGGTGGAGTGTGGCAGCCACCAATTTGGTGTGTACCAGTGGACCTTGTTGCAATGTTGAACTCTGATACCAAGTGTTAGCTGCCAACATTAATGATGAAAGATGGTCAGACTGATGTAGGTGCGGGCAAGGCAGGGCCTCGTATGCATTGTATACTGTTGTGTAAGCATCTAATTAGACCTGAGGTCAGATCAGATTAAATTCCCCTGCTAAAATGTATTCTCTTTCGGGATGGGGGTTCTTCTTTGCTGATAGCTGA
>OLKM01002320.1:17500-25000 GCA_900291075.1 Melanogrammus aeglefinus | reverse complement strand
GAGGTAGTGTACAATATACACTCACTTAAGCTTAATACAGCTTTCAGTTGCAAGAAGCATATGGCTTCAAATAGTATGTGTGCACAGTGTACCATCGTGAGACAACCAGTTAAATAACCAGAAAAGACCAAGTATATTTAATTCTCATGTTTTTACACCTCACCCAACTGTAATCTTTGCGCTGTAAATTGATAATAAACATAATTTTGTTAAAAATATAATCAAATATTACATAATTTCTCTGTCATTGCGGAGCCGGACAACTAGAAATCAGGTTTAACATCCGTAACATTAGCTAACTTACTGTGAGTATGTTATGCTTTGATCAAGGGCTGCCCTACAGTCATAGGAAGGTAAAAAATGATTTATTTATATTTAAATGTGTACAACCACAGGGAATCTTTTAACGCTAAGTTATTTACGTTGTCACAGCTCATCTGTCTGCTGAATACTCAGGCATGTAAAGCTCTTAGCTGCGATGACATTTCCAGTGCTGTGCATATTCGTTCTTCACACATCTCTCCAGCATTTCTCTCCTGTATCTGAATTTTCATGACCTTCCGAGTTTAAAAACACTGGTACTAGGACTACATTAAGCATTTTCCCTTGTTGCAGATAACAAAAAGTAACCAAGTGATTTGTTATCGTGAATGGAAGCTTGTGAGATTGACTGTTAAGTCAGACACAGCAGGAGAACAAGCGTTAATATATGTAATATTGATAACAATGCTGGTCATACTTTCTAACTTCATAACATCAACATGCGGGAATTATTCAGATCGAACAAATGTACAAGATGTCACTGTGACACTGCGACAACAGTGTGTGGAAAAACAATAAGTAAATTATGCCTTTCTTGGGGTTAAGGTTTCGCCACAAGATTAACAGAGTAAAAAGTAAGAAGTCCTCTCCGGAGTTTCAGCGCTACAGCGGCGGGTGGTGGAAGACGTCAGCGATGGATCTGAAACACTGTGGGAGTGAAGAGGAGGACGAGGAAGACGAGGAGGGGAAGTGTTGGATTTTGGGGATTCAGTGTATATAAAAGTGGGATTGTGTGATACGTGTGGCATGCTCGCACACAAACCCACACCCACACACACAAACACAGAGGAAAAAATGTGCCCACTTACACAAACAGGTAAAGGAACAGACACATACCAACACACACACAAACATATATATTGTCCATAGTGCTGAGACCTTGCATGGTGTGTGTGAATGTGCAGTAAAGTAGCAGTAGGGCAAGGGGGTGGGGGGGATGATGGTGGGGAGTGGCCGTGATAGTGACGGTGGTGGTGAGGGGGAGGAGTCGAGTGGGACACTACACGCATTCCTTGCAGCCGCACTCGACGGGCTTCTCCACGTCTTGCGTCCAGGATGTCCCGTCGTCACACTCGAAGGTGAGCCGCCGGCGCCTCATCCTGAGGGGGGCGCAGCAGGAGGAAGGAGTGGGTGGAGCGGTGATGGCCTGGCGTTTCCGGCCGCCCGGTGTCCGCCCGCAGCGACCCCGACACTCCACCCAGGAGTAGGTCTTGGAGGTCTGGCAGCGGGACTGGCCGCGCTGCAGCCGGTGGAAGTCCCGCACCACCTCGCCCTGGCATGACGACTCTGTGGGGACACACACCAACACAAACACTGTATGAAATCATAGCATCATGAGGACATCCACACACTATTTAAATTTATAACATTGTGAGGACATATACACACACACTATTTTAAACCATATCATTGTGAGGACATACACACACACTATTTTAAATCATAGCCTTGTGAGGACATGCCCAGTAGGACATGTAATGTGAGGACATGTAATGATAGTAATTAGAGAATCAGTTTAATTAAACTCCCCCCATCTCTCTCACCAACATCACAGTGCTCCCCGGTGTATCCTGGGTCACAGACACAGTGAACCCCTTCCTCAGTCTGCTGGCACTGGCCGCGATGACATCGCAACCCCTGGCACCAGCCCCCGTCAGCTGCCGCTCTTCCTACCGCTGCACCTCCCCAAAGTGCTCCTCCCCCTCCTGCCAGCGCTGGTGTCTCCCCCTGCTGGTGATCACAGCGGTAGGTGTAGCCATCGAGGGGGACGCACACGCCCCTCACACATCTGGAGAGAGTGGAGCGTTATGAGGGCCGCTAGAGACCCTAAGGTACACAGGTCACGTGAAAAAACTGTCATGACACCACACCATGACAACACCATCTGACATCAAATGCCACAGCAACGTGATATCACCGTTGCTGATAACACCATTGCATCACCATGACATCAAGAAGACGATATCACATTAACACATCAACAGGGATGTCAGTAAATTGTATGGATTAAAGATAATCTGCCTAATGACTTAATGAAATCTGTGAGTTTGATAATCATGTGATCATGTTTACTTGTTGTCTTGACAAGGGTCGGCCTCTGTTGAAGAGGTCACAGCAATCAATGCCAGGCCTCCTGCTATTGGCTGGTCGCAGTGTTGTCCCGCCCATCCCGGCTGGCAGTAGCACTCAGGACCCTTTGACAGACAGACGGATGGACCAATGACCTTGTGTCTTTTGATTCTTGCCATGTACAGAGGGAAGTTGAACTAGAGCTTTAATCAGGCCTGAAGGTTGAGAAAAGCCCAACCCTGACAAAATCGTGTTATAAAGTTTAGGTTATTAGGCAATGGTATCTCCTTTCAAGGTCAGGTCCATTGTGAGGGGCAAAGGAGGCGGCCAGCCAGCGCCAAAAAATACAACACAAGATGCTAATGGAAGTCTTTCCTCCGCTTATTGAAACTAAATTGAAGAGGCATTTAAAGCCAGATTTAACAAATAACATTTGGTTATTGGTTATCCACTAACCCCCATAAGGGTTGGTATCCACCCTCCCCCTGTCCCATACCTGTGCGCCGTGTGGCTGACAGAAGCCGTGCAGGCAGAGCAGCTTGCGGCAGGCGTGGCAGCCGGGAACTACGCCAGGGCGCATGCGACCGCGAGTGAAGTCCTGCAGCTCCTGGTTGATGTAAAGGTTCCTGATGCAGCCCTGGAAGCTGGAGCCGTTCAGCAGCTGGGGGGGGCGGCTGGGGGCCGAGGGGACCCTCTCGTCAGGCATGCCTGGGGGTGGTGGTGTAGTGAATGGTTGGGGAATAGGATGGTTGGGATAGAGGATGGGTTGGGAAGAGGGTGGGTTTGGTAGAGGGTTGGTAGGGTAGAGTGTCAGTAGTGGATGTGAGAGGGTGGCTCAAGAAACTCCTCATCAATGACCTGTATCTGAATTTACTAGGTTCCTATTGAGGACCTGTACCTGAGTTCACTGTAATGGCTCATTAATGACGTGTATCTGAATTCACTGAAACGGCTCATTAATTACCTGTATCTGAATTCACTGTAACTTCTCATTGAGAACCTGTATCTGAACTCCCTGTCACTTCTCATTGAGGACCTGTATCTGAATTCACTGTAACTTCTCATTGAGGACCTGAATCAGAATTTCCCTGATGAAACTTCTGCTGAAGAAGCAGTGTGTAAGTGTGTGTCTGAATGGTAGTTCCTACCTCCCACATACAGGGGGCCCTCTCCGCTGCGTGGTACACGCCCTAGGCTGTCCAGGGTGGTGGGCTCGCCTCCATCCACAGTCAGGTTAACCATCCGGTCAAAGGTCATCAGCTCCACCGTGTGGAACCGCCCGTCGTTCACGGTCTCCACGCTGTGTATCACACGTCGACAAATCTCATGTCACACACCGCCCGGTTGTATCTGACCTCCACACAGAGGGGGTCGTTTTTATTAAAACCAATAAAGGTTATGTCTGCTTTATAGGCAGTTGTCTGGTTCCAACCCATGAATCCCGGTGCACTCGAGATAGATGTTCTGGTGGCTTCCGTTCGACCTCAGCAAGTTTGGCCTTTATTTTTAAAGTCTTTAGATTCGGCAAATTTGGCCATGGGAAAGAAAATACCAGAAATATCAGCTAAGAGAGTAACATCCATTGGGGAATCGTTATTCACTTTCAGAATGGTTTAGGTAAAAGCAAAACCATCTCTGAAAATGGCTCTGAAGAAACTTCAGACTGGAAGGGCAAAGCGGAAATTCAATATGATGTCAGATTATTAGTGCAGGGTGTCACGTTAAAATTGTACCGGGGGCGAAAATTGTACCGGCCTACGCCATCGTTTGTTTACATCCTGACAACCTGCCCGGCAACAGACGACGCGATGCAGAAAACATGTTTCCAAACGACGAAATAACATTATACAGATAGCGGATCGCTATCTGTATTATGATAGATAGCGATAACAATTATTTTTACTTTATATTTGTATTGTATTTAATTGTTTAATCGAAACAATAAAAAAATTTGCCCGCGAAACGGATTTGTCATTTGACGCGGCAGAACATTTGTCATTTGACGCGATCGCCCGTTTCACGGGCAAATTTTTTTATTGTTTCGATTAAACAATTAAATACAATACAAATATAAAGTAAAAATAATTGTTATCGCTATCTATCATAATACAGATAGCGATCCGCTATCTGTATTATGTTATTTCGTCGTTTGGAAACATGTTGTCAGGATGTAAACAAACGATGACGTAGGCCGTAGGGGTTGCATGACTTCAGATTTTTTAAAGTCGACTCTAATGTGATGAAAGTCGAGTCGACGTCGACTAGTCGCTGATGACGTCATTCATATTTTTTCCGTCATAAACAAAATCACAGGAGGAGGGAATGTTTCGCAACAATCTGTATTAATTGACAACAGCATGCATATAAGTCAGAAATCACACATAAACATCAGGAATATCAACAAGAAGCTGTAAATCAGCTTCAGCAAATTTGCTGCCGTCTTTTTCTCTGTTACAGCAGGCGGCGTTTGGTGAAGTTCGCTGATTGACTGCTGCCACGGAGGATTTATTCCGTTCTTCTGATAGCAGCGGGTGCTTTTTCAAATGGGTGTGCATGCTACTCGTACTTTTGTGTGTATTTAAGTGTCGACTTGCATATTTTGCCAAAGTGACAGTGCTACTCATCTCATTCTTTGGTGAAATATTTCCACGCACTTGACGTACTGCTGCTAGTTCGCTGCACAGACCCACCAGCCTCCTCACCTGCTGTTCTCTCTGACACCCCGTCCTGACATACAGCGATGCGACAGCGATGCGAGCGAGCGAGCGAGGAAAAGTGATTAGAGTGTGTACTTTTCAATGAGCCTGTCCTGACGTGCCGCGAGCGACGTCGCGCCGTCCAGCGATGTCGCTCAACCCTGAATTTATCGCTCGCGTTGTCTTTATCTGGACGACATTTCGCGGCGGTGTCCCGCCCCTAAACACTTCTTATTGGTTGATAAGTACACGCTGCTTCCTGTTGAATGTGTTTACATCCCTCGATGATTTGATTGGTTTGGATTCTTAACCAATAAAATACACTCGCGACAAAATCGTCACGCTGCATATCAGGACACCCTCGCGCGAGTTTTCGCCGCCGTTTCGCTCGCTCGCTGTATGTCAGGACGAGGTGTGAGACGTCCATGTTGCACTGGCAAAATCACGTGACCGACGACCTATAACCCTTGACTAGTCGACGTCACACGCAAAACGTCACTGTAAAAAGTTGTTAAAGTCGACTAGTCGACTAGTCGATTAGTCGATGCAACCCCTAGAACTAGGCCGGTACAATTTTAGCCCCCGGTACAATTTTAACGTGACACAGGGCTGTGCAAAGACGTTTTACTGTATTGTTATTATTGTTGCTGCCTCTGCTGCTGTCTGTCACTAGTACACACACACACACACACACACACACACACACACACACACACACACACACACACACACACACACACACACACACACACACACACACACACACACACACACACACACACATACACACGCACACACACATCTGTTTACACACGAGTATGTAATGTGAAGTGGCCATAGCGGCAAACTCATTTCTCTCTTGAAAGACCTGAAAGATGAGCTGAAGGTAGATGGTTGAACTCACTGTACCCACAAGGTTGATATCTACATTGACTTCAAAATATATCTTTGATGCTTAGAAGGAGCTTAATGCAGACATAAGGCTTTGAGTCCATGATAAGTCTGCTGATACTATTTATGGACTAGGAGCCTTATGTCTGAGATGTGGTGGGTCTAGCAGTGGTAGAGGACATGGGAGAAAAGCCTGGGTCTGGGATGTGGTGGGTCTTGGATGTGGTGGGTCTAGCGGTGGTAGAGGACATGGTATGGTGTGTTTAATTAGCTAATAATCCATCAACATTTTACCCGGGGATCACTGCCCACGTTCACTATGAGATCTGATCTCAATGCAAGATTGAATCTTTTGCGATAACTCGGGATGCGATCTGACCCATGGCATCACAATGTTACCTAGATCCGATTTGGGAAGAAATTTAACAATTTAAGTCTCAAAAAATACCTGATACCATTTTCTTAGTCTCTGGTTAGCTCAATACACTTCAAAGAGACTGCCATTGAAGGTAAAACCTAACTCTAACCTCAAAAATATTTAAGATTAACTGTGGTAAGGGGCTCACACATGCCCTCTCCCCTAGACATCAGTTAGGCAGTTCCAGTTCTGCACCTTTAGTCTCAAGAAAACTTAAACTGCAGCGCTGAAGAAGTTTGGCACTTCAACTTTAATCAGTCCTTTATCAGCCCGTCGGGCCAGATTCCGGCAAGCCACCTATTTCTTTGTAGCGCCTCGCAAATCTTTTGTGTGGTGTGAGCTGTTGCTAGGTAACAGCCTTGAGCTGTCGCCTGCTGTCACCAGTTGTCTGTCTCAAGTGGAAGGTTGGCCTTGGTCTGTCTCCGGTTCAGATATCTTGAAACCACCCTGGGAGACGGCTATCACACCTCCGTCTACATGGTTCCGATGAAGCCAGAACACACTGAACAGAATTTTCTGGTTACATGTGTTGCATTGTTACATAAAACCTCACATCACCAGAACTCATGAGGTAAAAAGTAAAAGAGTTTGTGCAGACTGTGTGTGTGTGTGTGTGTGTGTGTGTGTGTGTGTGTGTGTGTGTGTGTGTGTGTGTGTGTGTGTGTGTGTGTGTGTGTGTGTGTGTGTGTGTGTGTGGTGTGTGTGTGTGTGTGTGTGTGTGTGTGTTGTGTGTGTGGGGGGGGGGTGTTTGTGTGTGTAGACCTGTGAATAGCAGTAGCTGGTTGGTTCCCAGGGTTGTAGGTGACCCTGACGTGACCTTGGTGGATCTCCATGGCGATGGGCTCATCTTGGTTGTAGAGCAGGATGCCATTCTCCTCCGACGTGGACACCTTCATACACACAAACACACACACACACACACACACACACACCACACACGGACACACACACACAGGTTTTTGTTCAGATTTTCTGATGTTCGAAATATTCAAGAACACTTTCATACGTTTATTTAATAAAGTATAAACCGGAATATAAAAGTACATTCACTAAACATGTTCATATGTTGTAAAATATCAATGAACCTTGGTTCGACAATATCAA
>OLKM01002320.1:10000-12500 GCA_900291075.1 Melanogrammus aeglefinus | reverse complement strand
CTTTAATAAACAAAAACATCATTGAATAAAGACACACATACTTGCACACATGCTTGTGCACAAACACATGTAGACACACACACGCAAACACACACACACACACACACACACACACACACACACACACACACACACACACACACACACACACACACACACACACACACACACACACACACACACACACACACACACACACACACACACACACACACACACACAGGCTATAAACAGAGATATTTTAGAGAGACACTGTTTATAAATACAATGTTGGGTAAGAGGATTAACATTTATCAGATCTAATGATCATTAGATTAAAACCCTACAATATTTCCTTAAATTATTCATACACACGGTAGATGTTTAGTAGATCAACCTTTTATGCTAATTGGTTGTTGTTTGCATGTTGGAAAACAGACATATATTGTGAGTTGAGTTTCAGAAATACTTAACTATGATACATGAAGCAACATGCAAAAACAGAAAATCATAGCAATTTTATATTAAATCAGAATTAACATAATATAGGACACCTTTTTGCAATAACAATAACCTGCAGATTAAATTAATACAGTTCCTGGGATTCGATAAATCAGGTTACCTCATCATAATTGTATCCAAATTGTCTATATTTATCTGCGTCTAATAATTTGCTTGATTATGATTATAAATAGGCCTAGTCCTACTATGAACATGATTGTTGGCTCATAGCTATTATACGAGATTGAGACACTTTAATGTAAATGTTATGATTTTATGTAGATTTGTTTACATTGTGGTGTGTTTTTTGGTATATCAAGTATTCATATGATTATCTGTGTACGTTTTTACTCTCTCGTATGCGGAGCAGGTGTGGTGGGTACGGCCAGGTATACAGGAGCCGTTGTACAGCTCTGTTTATATATAGGCCTACGTATATTAGAATGTAAATCACATGGACGTATAGCGTCCTTGATGTCAGCCGCCGTTGGTTTACTCACAGCCTTTATCAAGCCTTTTGACAATATGGGCATCGCCATTGCTTGAGATAATTGTAGCCAGCAGGGGAAACTATCCATATCTGCCACATAGAAGGCAGAACTTGAGGTTGCGCTATGGCCCAACCTCATTAATATTAAAGCTAGGGTTAGCAATCCGGCGAAACCAAGGTCGTTTTTTAAAGTAACAAACCAAAGCAATCCCACTCCCCCTCCCTGCTGGCCTCCGCCCAGTGCCGATCTCCAAGGACACATGACCAGCTCCCGAGCTTCAGCCATAAGTCCGCTGGCATTGTAGAAGACTACGGTCATGTGTAATGTGTGCACCGGCAGAGTATGCAGAGGAAGCCTAGTAGGTATGTTGACAGACAGGGAGGCCATCCAATCATTTTAGTTACTAGCTTATTTTTCGTTGCGCTGAATGAAATGATTTGGCTTATTACAGATCTGCTGCAGCCACAGTTACCGTCTTAAAAAAATAAAATCAGAGTATTGCTGGATTGCTGTTTTAAAGAGAATTTTTTTTTTTTTTTAAAAAACATCAAATGTCAAATATTTTTTAATTTAATTGCATTACCCTAGCTTAAAATCCTAGATAAACACTTAAATTCAATAAAACTGTCAAACGGTACCTCTAAAAATGTAAAAAAAAATAATTGCTTTATATTACAAGAATACCCAATCACTAAGAAAGGGGACAGATCTTTGACCTTCAGCAACCTATAGGCCGTTCGGATAAACTATACCTTTATGTAGCAGGTGATCATGGCTGCGGGTTGATATTGTTTATTAAACAGTGGGTGGTGTTACTGTAAAGCCATGTGTATAGGAGCAGCTGAACATCTCTGTGCATGCATAATATTTGTCTCTAACAGTGTGAGGTGTTACCGTAAAGCCAGGTGTACAGGAGCAGGTGTACATCTCTGTGCATGTGAATATTTGTCTCTAACAGTGTGAGGTGTTACCGTAAAGCCAGGTGTACAGGAGCAGGTGTACATCTCGGTGGGGTGGGGCTGGCACAAGGCCCGGTTCTGACAGGGGGCTGATGCACACGGGCTGCACTTGGAGTGTGCCGATGTCTCCACCGGACCTGGGTACCACACAAACACAGACACAGACACAGACACACACACACACACACACACACACACACACACACACACACACACACACACACACACACACACACACACACACACACACACACACACACACACACACACACACACCACACACAAACACACACACACACACACATTCAGAAGTCAATCAACAGCTTACTAACGCCATCAGATAATTACTCGATCATAGTTACTCCATAATTAGTTCTCTGTCTCTCATATTAACTCTCTCTCTCTCTCTCTCTCTCTCTCTCTCTCTCTCTCTCTCTCTCTCTCTCTCTCTCTCTCTCTCTCTCTCTCTCTCTCTCTCTCTCTCTCTCTCTCTCTCAACATCTAGGGGGCTCACCAAGACACTGGAAGCTCTCTCCAGGCGTGGTGAGCAGTAGTTTCCCCTCCATGCTG
>OLKM01002320.1:0-2500 GCA_900291075.1 Melanogrammus aeglefinus | reverse complement strand
CCATGCCGCGGAACATGGTGCCCCGGACAGACTGCAGGTGATTGGCTGTGAGGTGGAGCTCCACCACAGACTCCGCCCCCTCAAACACCCCGTCCTCAATCTCAGAGATCTTGTTGTTGCTCAGGTTACTAAAATATTACATTTTGACATAGTTCATATTTTGGTATGACATGATTTCATTGTGATTACATTAAACATTACCAGTGAACTCTCTCCAGGCTCTCTCTAGTCTCTCTATAAACCTCTCTACCTCTATCTCTTTATATACCTCCCTATATACCTTGTTCTCTAGCCTCCCTTTTCCCTCTCTCTCTTTAGCCTCTCCTTCTCTCTCCCTCTTTACTTAGTAATCTTTATTTTGTCTTCATCCAGAATTAGGATGTGTCTATCCAACGATCAAATTGAGGATTCATTGATATCTATCTATTAGTTTGGGGAGGCAGGAAAGTCAAGAAGTTTAGCAGGTGTTTGACTCCCAAGCCAAAAGGTTGGATAAAAGCCTTTACCAAATGACTCAATATTAAGTCATGCCCATGCTGATTTCAAGATAAACAGGAAGGATGAATAGGCTAAAGGAGATAATCGCGGGGTTAACATTAGCAAAAGCCACTGTTTGTTGTGTCCCATAAAACTACTTGAGGGATGGAGCTGCAAGCTACCAATCAAAATGCCTGCATGTGACTTACAGTTCCTAGCCTCCAATCACGTAGCTGTTTACACTTCCCAACAGAGCACCGCAACACAGCAGAGGACGTGTCACATGGGATGAAGATAAAAACAGCAAAGGCCTTTAAGTGAGTGACCTACATTTTCTTGATGTGCGAGAGGCCCTTGAAGACTCCGGTGGCCTCCAGCACTGACAGGTCGTTGTTGTTCAGTCGCCTGGGGGAGGGGGAGGGGGAGGGGAGGAGAGGGGGGGGGGAGGGAGGGAGGAGAGGAGGGATGTGTTCAAGGAGCAGGAAGGAGGACCAATCAATAGGAGGCGGGCAGGAGTGGGTGGATGTTGTTAGCGACAGAAGTGGTTCGGAAGGAGTTTGCTTGTCCACTGGACCGTGCGACGCACAGCCATGCACATCACGCATCACTGTTCTGTATGTGTGTGTGTGTGTGTGTGCGTGTGTGTGTGCGCGTGTGTGTGCGTGTGTGTGTGTGTGTGTGTGTGTGTGTGTGTGTGTGTGTGTGTGTGTGTGTGTGTGTGTGTGTGTGTGTGCGTGTGTGTGTGCGTGTGTGTGTGTGTGTGTGTGTGGGTGTGTGTGTGCGTGTGTGCTTGTGTGTGTGCGCATTGGTGTGTGTGTGTTGTGTGTTGTGCGCGTGTGGTGTGTGTGTGCGTGTGTGGTTGTGGTGTGTGCGTGCGTTCGTGTGCGTGCGTGCCTCTTGCGTGCGTTGCGTGTGTGGTGCGTGTGTGTGTGTGTGTGCGTGCGTGTGTGTGTGTGTGTGCGCGTGCGTGTGTGTGTGCGTGTGTGTGTGTTGTGTGTGTGTGTGTGTGTGTGTGTGTGTGTGTGTGTGTGTGTGCGTGTATGTGTGTGTGTGTGTGTGTGTGCACATGTCTCACAGCTCCTCAGTGGTTGGAGGGAGGTGTTGGGGGAACTTGGTGAGTCTCAGGTTGGAGCAGTCGACCACGTTAGCCTCGCAGCGGCACTTAGCGGGACAAAGCGGTCGGCTGTTACACTCGAAGTTTAGACGCCTGTCCTCTGTACCTGGATCACATAGGAAACCGTGAGCTTCAAGGAACACCTCAGGTCAGAGAAATTCAGAGAAACATGATTTAGTTGAACAACAATCAAACTGAGCTAACATTTAGCTCACTTCTAACTGTTAAATCACTTCTAACTGTTAACCCACTGCGGAATAGTTAGCTCAGTGCTAGCTCAGTGCACTGCCAACTGTGAGCTCTCCACTAACTGTTCCCTGGGCTAATTGTTTGCTTATTACCATGTCCACAGTCAATCTGTTTTCGATTCAGCCAAACAATTAACTCACCTCTAATTGTTTGTCTAATGTGGCTGCGCACTGTTGATCCACTTCCACTTGCATTAGCGGTGGAAATTAGACTTAATGGGGTTTCTCTCAATTACAATGTGCAGCGCTTCAGGGATTTCTCTTTAGAATCAGAAAAATAAGTAGCTTTCTAACATTGGAACTGTGCCAACATCGTCCTTGCCTCTGCCTTTCTCTTATAGGCAAATAAATACACATCTTCCATATATTTTATCCTGACTTTAGTTTAGTTCCTTAGCCAATTAATTCATGTTACATTTCCACATGAAATTACACATACAACTAATAATACTTTCTAAAACACTGTAGGACCGATGAATATATTTTTATGTCAACATAATACAGAGTTCATCTTATATAAATATTCCTATTAAATGTGAACCAAGCTCTCTCTCTCTCTCTCTCTCTCTCTCTCTCTCTCTCTCTCTCTCTCTCTCTCTCTCTCTCTCTCTCTCTCTCTCTCCTCTCTCTCCTCTCTTCTCTCTCTCCTCCTCTCTCTCTC
>OLKM01002319.1:56625-74317 GCA_900291075.1 Melanogrammus aeglefinus | reverse complement strand
TATGGACCCCACAAAAATCCCCTGATGCATCTGATGTAACAAAGCCCTGGGTAGGTGACCATTTAAGGGATCTAAAGTTTGAAAGGACGGATTGCATTGAAACTACGAACAGCATTGATTGACATACTAGACAGCATTGACATACATAGAACATTTTGCAGAAGTTTGAACTTCGTTTGCTTTTCCACACAATTTCTGTGCTAACATAATTACATATCGCGTATGGAAGTGGATGAACTCCATTCCCCTTTAGTGCTGAAGTATCTACCAACATACTGCACATCACCTCTGTGATGGGACATGCCTGGCCATGAGGGACAACCAGAAGCCACTAAAGACGATTTATCTCTATTACAAGGCACAGGCCAGCCGGAATCGTCAGTAGGCTTTTACAAATAGTGCCTTTCTCATTTTGGGTCTTCAATAAAAAGTTGGTTACACTTATTTTTGTCACAAAAAACAGCCACAAAAATTCATCCAATAATTAATCATACTGTTTGCTATGGAGTTTTCCCGCAGCTTTCCATTGACCTGCTAAAGCTCACTTCATTATCATCTCAATTAGTGTAGATTTGTAGAGCCATGCGATTGAACAGGAAGCCCTCTTCATTTGGTGAGCCTCGATGGGGCAGTGTGGCGGGGGGTCTATGCAGCCTGCTAAATCCCTTATGATATCTGTCGCATGCACTAATATTGTGCCAGAACGGTAAGTCTATTACCGTCTGTAAATCTAATTTCAATTGTTAAAAATACTTACCATAGAAATGGCATTGTTCTGTCCTGATCGAAGGGTTGATGTTTTGGTACGACAGTATCAAGGGCTTTTATTTTGAAAGGAATATGAACATTTTCTTTATATTTACCACAGGTATAAAAAACTTTATCTGAAGACCAAATTCGACAACCCACTCGTACAAGACGCTCCAGCACAACCAGTATAACACTAAGGCATCCCACTAGATTCCAGACCACACCGGATGAATGATGGACGGACAGTTGAAAACTCTGCTCCCATGTTCGCTTCAAGAATCCCTATCAGGTCAGTCACACAATCAATTTTTTTAAATTCATAGAGATGTAGACTGCAAAACAAAAATATACTTTACTCACCATGACACAGATTATTTTTTATCATATGGTTAGATTCTGCAAGGTCTAGTAGAAGATGTTCGGCTTCCCACACAATGAATTTTAATGAAGGAAGGTTGGTGGATTGGCCCAGCTGCTTATTGTACCACTAACCATATTCCCTCGATGGCTGAGCTAAAGCGGCAATTCATTCATTTATGATTTTCTTACAGTGTTCATGGAACTCATCAGGCGGGAAAATAGATCGAAGATAGCACAATCTACCAAGAGCACTATGCATCTGATTTTTACACCTCTAACAAATTAATATATGGGGCGCAAAATGTAAAGGACCAAGGTATGAATAACCAATGATATATTTATACTTTTACTAGGTTTAAAATGACTTAAATGATCTGGGATCAGCAATAATCAACAAGTAACAATTTTGCCAGGTGTCGAGATATATAGTTGATGCGAAGCATTTAAGAAATTATTACCGGGAGATGAGAGTGGACGCTGCTGGAGAACTGTGGACCACTCTGGTGGTAACTGGAGAAGCCCAACAAACAGCAAACTCATATTTAGATTCATTCATCGCAAAGCAAAAATTACCACCAAGAAGTCATAGTGAACATTAACTAATATATCAAATTATTTTATTTAGCGCCAGAGTCTATTATTAGGCTAGATAATGAAGGTCTCTACTTATGCCCCTTCCACTGCGCCTCGCGTTTGTCGCAACGGTAACGGACACGGCTACTGCCCGACTCTTACCGCCTGATTTAGAGAGCTTTCCACTGCAGGATTGGAGGGGGACCCATTACGGTTTCGAGTACCTGTTCCGTACCTGTTCAGAGTTTAGGTCTAACCGGTACGAGTTCGGGGACCTAGAATGTCACGGGAACGTGCTGGTTCCACTGATTGGTTAAATGACATAGACGGTCATATGTGCGACGAAGCGCGGGGTCTTTTAAAGAACATTGACCCGTCATGTACTGAAAACAGCACACTCCGAGAGCAACACGAACAAACCGATAAGAAAAATGAGAAGACATGAGAAGAAGGAACAACCTTGCAGTAGCGATGAGACGGTTAGACCTTCTGGCCTTTCTGGAAAAGAGGCATAAGTAACAGACGTGTCATTATCTATATAAAGCCTTTGTGTGTCTCTGGTTTAATTATCTGAAATATGGATGATTTCCAAATAAAAATAAAGTTAATGAACTAAACATCATGATCCTAATCGAGATGTGTGCAATATCGTGTGGTGTGTGTGTGTCGGTGTGTGTGTGATGTGTGGTGTGTGTGTGCTGATGTGTGTGATTCGTCGTGTGTGTGTGTAGTGTGTGTGGCGTAGCGCGTTGCTCAAATCCGACTCGTCTCAACTACACCACTTTCAGGACTATTGCAGCCGATTTGACTTAAATTCGCGTAGAGCTGGATATGTGTTGCCAAATATCAGATATTTTCCACTTGTGAATTACGGATATCTGCAAAGCTGAAATTGTAGATCATCTGTAATTCCAGATTTGAGTATTACAAGTTGATTCCGAACTAGTCATAAGTCATACGTCACTCGTGTCCATGGGCCACTGGGGCAACAACGCAGACACAAAATGGCCGACGGAATCGCGCCAGCCAGGAGGGGAATTGCGCCGTTGCAGAAATTTCGAAATAGGCCTACTACAAAATCAATCAAACTATTTAGAAACCAAAAATGTATCTTCCAAATTAGATATCAAGAAAGATAAACATTCGGAACTGTGATCCACATACACAGCACCGCTGAGTGTTCATTGCTTTGAAGTTGGCAACGTCTCGACCAGACGTTGGATTTGGAGATTTACCTTTATGTAATTAGGAGAGTCCGTCACTATTACGCACAAAAAAGTGAAGCCTACAAACGTCACGGATAGCTAATTGTTCAAGAGTGCTGATGGTAATATGTGTGTTCATAATGGGAGTGAAAAACAGAAACTTTACATAACTCTCAAGTAGCTCATCTTAGTTGGCCAAGTATGCGGTAGCGCTCACCAATTAGGCCTTACATTTCTCAAGCATTTCTGAAGTTCTAAGCCCGCGGAGCTTTTACTGCACTACTGACACAATCAAAAACTGATTTAGATGACGCCTCGTCGGCCATTGTTGCCAGATTGGACCCAGATCTTTCTGCCCAATCTGGCAAACAGCCCTCACGACGGGTAGGGTCAAGCTGTGGCTAAAAAAATATGATGAAAGGTTGCCTTTGATACTACATGGTTACTGGTTAGTTTTTAAATTGTGTTGTTGTTTTTTGTAAGTCTATTTGTTGTTTTTCTAATTTATTACAAAGTGCTCTTTCAGGCCTTGTTGTTGCTAAATTCACGACCCAACCAGATCATTCTTGCCCAACCCATATGCGCACTCTGCCCATGCTGGGCCACGACCAGGCCACATGCCTGTTAGATTGAGGCATCAACCCCAGCGGTGCATCCCAGCCTTCATCAAGTGCGCCTACCTCTCGCTGGAGACTTTAGCTGGTCACACGTCGTGCTTCTTTGGTTAGAGAAGGAAGTACTAGTAACCCATAACCTGGCACTTTTAATAATCTACGATGTAGGCCCTGTTTTATTTGCCCATTAGACGCATATCACTTTATGACTAGCTGTTTTTCTCATGCTTCATGCGAGCGCCGGACCCTGCATATGCAGTAACAACGGAATGCAAGTGAATAAACCGGAGACAACCTGAACAATGGCGCCCGGACAGGAGAGAAACCTTCGGTCTTCCCCGCCTGGAAATGTCACCATATCTGTGCTACTAGTAGTTTGTCCAGCGGTCTCAGCCAAAAGGCTTTTGAAGTTCGTCTTGCTGGTCTTGGTTAGGACTAGCAAAGCTTCAAGTTTCTTCACAGCTTTCAATAGAAATGACGTCCCCTCTCCCACCAACTCCCCCTGTGTGAGGGCTTGTCATTTCATGGCATTTATCTGACGTATTTTTTCATTACAGCACGCCATCGAACTACTCCTTTTCTTATTCCCCATGCATAGAATAAGGAAATGAACCCACTTCTTCTTTGATTATGGCGGCAAGGGGAATTAAGCATATTTCTGGATATCTAAACGTCCTGCCAATAATTTCTACTACGAAATGAGCACGGTTGCAATTTTCTTTAACTTTCATTTCTTGCTAGTCAAAAACTGAATTACAGATATCTCTCTGTACGTTTCGACCACAATTACATAGATATTTGAATGAAATTCCCAACTATTTCAACAATGATGATTACTAGTTCAGAAGAAGTTGTTGATATCTACGGTTCAATGTCTGGAGAGTCAAACTTAAATGACAAGTTCGCTTGCCCATACTATGACCGTACAACTTGCCCTTGAGGATCAGATCAAACAATGTATGTATTTTAGCTTAATGTCAGTTATCAATACAAAGGTATATCCCACCTTTTGCATCCAAGTATTTTAACAATATTTAACTGCCTTTAATTGGTAACTGTCGGCAATACCTATCTTTTTTAATCACCTTTTAGCATATGTTAGACTCAGTGTAGGGCTACTATTACTTTAGTGAACTTATCACAATGGACCAAATGACAAGAGTACCTTTTCTGGCTAAGGAATATTGCCATGGAAGCCGATAGACAACCTCACAGCATGATGGAGTTTTCAAGTAGCTACAGTTTTTTCTCTCTTGTGAATTTAGCCGTTTCTTAGATCCAGCACAGTTAATGATTCACAGCTTTCAGCCATGCATGCTTGACTTGTTTTGTCAAAATAAAGCCAGGTTAAGTAAAGGTAGACATAGTCACCATGCCCCTTTTTCAAAAAAAGGGGCCATGCATTGACAGAGTTACAACATCACGTCAATTTATCACCCCACTGGAAAACACTGGATGGGCCAAAGAACATTACAGAAACAACTAAATAGATATAAACCTGCACAGGGTGTGGCTGTGGAGTGATGTCGCTGAGGCCTGTCACATGGTAGTGTTGCGGTTAATGATCCTGTTCCCATGGTTATGTAAGTATGAATTCATATCAGCCTTACATATGTGCATTAAGGTGAATGTATTGATGATTTGACGCACCCACAATAACACAGCCTGGTATGATAAAGGAATGCACAATACAGCACTTCACAGAAAGGAGCAATGCCTCACTGCTACCCGCTAATATAAGGATTGGAAGTCGACATGGTCAATATTGATAACAATATCTTAGAGTTGCTCTCGTTCATGCTGTACAAAAAGAAATGACGTGATATACAGACTGCGCGGACGGAGAGAAATTAAAGAATATGGCCACATGAATAAACACAATGACTACAGTGATTACACAAGGAACTCTTGAACCACAACAATCACAACAATAATAGAACGTAAAACACTTCGGATAGTGCAGAGTGCAGACCCTTAAAACAGGCCATAACAGTAGGCCCCTTTCACATTGCTAAGCCATGGTAACTCAGTCTCCTAGGAATGCATTTTTGCTTTTTAATTAATTCACCATACTTCCTGGTTTCAAAAGTTTTTGTGATTTGTGTTCAAATTCTGACTTTGTCCCAATGTAAAAATAGAAGGGCTTGACTTGATTCGTAATGATGTTTCTTGGAAGCATCTACTGATTCCTGTCCTCCTTCATAGACAGACAGGCCTCTTCTTCGATGGTCTCCAGCTGGTCTGTGCGGATGGCCTGAATGATCAGGTTGAGCTCCTCACACATGGTCTCGTATCGGTAGGCCACGCGGATGTCAGGCACGTTGGTGCGTCTGATGTCGTTCCCGTCCCGGCCCTCCTTCACAAAGTGTGGGCCCAGCCAGGTGCTCTTCACCTGATGGACACAACATCCAATTCGCCAAATTAATTCATCCATGAGGATATATTATATAGACCAAATCCAAGATAATCAAAACATAATCTGTCGAAGACATACACGATTATCCATGGAAACCATCTGCAGTTCAGTGGATTAAGACTTAAAAGGGACTTCCTTGTCATAAACAGTAATATCCCCTAATGTAATATCATTTGCAGTTCAGTTAATATCATTAACATAGGAACAAGACAAATCACACAATAAATAAACACATTCTAATTGTGGAGTGGAAGTTTTTCCCCAAACAAAATTGTCTAGAATTGTTCAATCATTTATTACTATACGGGGAATTCAAGCAGGTGAATTCATTTTGCGTGGGTTCACCTTGTGGGAGAAGCCACTCATCAACACACTGTTCCTGGCCAGCTCACACATGTCGCAGGAGCTCAGCTTCCACACTTGGGCCGCGATGCTGTACTCCTCCATAAGAGGCTCCTGCATCGCAGACATGCAGAGATAGGAGGGAAACACATCGGGGAACACTGGGTTAACAGGGACCAGGTGACGGCGGCCTGGCTGGGAAACAATGTTTTTGTTTGTGTCTAAAATTGAAAAAAATGCAGCCACGCTAGATTTCCGGTCTGTGTGCTTAACTATGTTAATACAATGATGATTCTAGCTCTTGAGGAGAAAGTTGTGCTCAGTATGAGCTTACTTTGGGCATCAGAAGCAAATTATGATGATCCCATTTCAGTAGGTGATACACAATGGGTTAAAACAATAGGATTCTATTTCTCTAGTTCACACTCCGTAGGCTTTTGGCTTACGGCGAAGACTCTGTGGATACCATTACAGTTATTGAGAAATAAAATGGATAGTGTTTCTTGCACCACGGCCAGGGAGGGTGGCTGACCTTAGTGAAGTGGAACTGCAGGGGGTCATCTGTGGACAGGGAGACCGGCAGGCCCCGCGACAGGTACTCCAGGAGGGGGTTGCGGTGGTAGCTGAGGAACAGGCTGTTGTTGCTGAGGGGGGACATGGCAATGCCGACCTGGGCCAGGTAGTACAGGTACTGCAGGACGGGAGCCTGGACGCAGGGTCATGAGTCCTGAGTTAACCGTGAGTCTGTGTTCAAATGATACTGTACATGTTGGATCCATGTATTTCCGTTTCATGGAGTATGAACGCGTGGTTACCTTCCTCAGCAGCAGGCCGTGGGAGATGTTCTCCGACAGCATGAAGCCAGACACCAGGTGGTGGATCGGTCCTGCTTCTCCACAGTGGGGACGCAGCACGAAGGTGTTGAACCCACGTTGCCTGGACGTCGTCAACACATACCCACCCCGAGTGTTAGTGCATTCATATGCAACGGGAACACACACTACTCAACCCAAACTCCACACGACATTCTAGATGACACTTTTAGCAAAGTGCTGAATCTTTGGCTGACGCTTTTATCCTGAGCGACTTACAACGGTTCATGCACACGACGGCGGAGTCAATCATGCAAGGCGACAGCCAGCTAGTCGGGGTTAAGTGTCTTGCTCAGGGACCCCTCGAGACTCGGGGATCGAACTAGCGACCTTCCTCCTGAGCTCCCACACATGTGTAATTATTATGACTGTGCTGTACTGCTTTGACACGCATTTCCCATCATATCCTAAGATCAATACATGAAGTTACATTTTTTTCGGCATAAACATCCAGGATTTGTCACAACAAACGGTGATCAGTCCAGGTGTTGACTGATCACCTGCGCAGGTGATTGAGCACGGTCATGTTGGCGTAGGTATAGTAGAGGTAGTATGAGTAGGGGGGGTTTTCCTCCCCTGTCCAGCTAGCTGGAAGAGGGCTGTCCAGGTTAAAGATGTGCTGCTCAGGCTTGGATTCGTCATCCACGCTGTCGAAGCCCACCACCTGCAAAGACCAACCAAGGAACAATAATACATGAACAGAAGTAATAAAATGTAAATTAAAAAATAGCTAAAATTATTAAAGGAATTGTAATTGTATTTGTTGCAATGGGAAACTCATATTAACGTACACGAAATGCTTTGGAATAACACAACATGCACATAATCCAGGTAGGCCTAAACAACACGCTGCCGTTTATGAACCAATGGGCTCTATGCACAACTCCACTACTTCCTGGATTTAGTGCAGCTCCTTCATTTCCTGTCTTACATTACTGGACAAACTGATTAATCCAGGTGTGTCTGAGTAGTCACAATGGTCAGACACACCTGGATTAATCAGTTTATCCAATAATGTAAGACAGGAAATGAAGGAGCTGCACTAAGTCCAGGAAGTAGTGGAGTTGTGCATAGAGCCCATTGGCCGAACGTGTTGAATTCCACACACACACGCACGCGCGCACACACACACACACACACACTCTGCTCTTCATGTTATGTTACCATGGCAACAGCATGAAACAGACTATGATGTAAAGGCCAGGGAGTGTCTGGCATCTGTCACACTTTAATAATTGATACAGTAAAAGGTTTTTAACCTTATAATGAGATCTGCCAAACACTGCACATTTGAATGAGGTTTTTAATGCATTCTGGGTAAACAAAAGAGAAGCACTTACATGTTGTAGGAAGAGGTGTAACTCAGGGTGGCTGCCTGGGTGGACGGTCACCTCAAACAGGGGCATGAAGATGTTCTTCCAACATCTCCTGGAAGCTGGACAGCTGCTTCTTGGTGTGGTAGACATCACTTGGGAGGAGAGGGGCAGAACATCTCTTTTTTTTATTATAACATCGAGGCAATTGGGCACCTTGAGATTGTTCAGACATATTCAAATAGTAAAGGAGAAAAATAGGAGAAAAAGATCCTAAAGTAGGGGCAAAAAACAAATGAAGAAACTGCCTTTCAGTAAGGCCAATTTGTAAACAAATCAATATTCCAATTACAAACATAGAAAATGTGTATTGTATGTATTTGTGTACATATTTATGCAAATATGTATGTTATAGCATTTAATTCACTTTAATCTCATGTAATTATCTAGATGACATTTGGTGTGGTAATATAGTTAAATGTATTGCATTAAATGTAGACATCTTACAAGAGTCTCGGTACTTGCACAAGCCACCGCACATTGTCTGAGTAGACGTGGTGCATGACCGCCCACTTGGCCAGCTTGTCCCACTCGTCTCTGGACCGGCCGTAGATGGACAGCCTGAGCTCCACGTTCTGGTACTTGCTTTCCTCCAGGTCAGCCATTACCTCCTGCAGGCGTAGTAACAGGTTGGTGTCAGAAGATGGCGCCAGTCTACCGTCAAACCCATGCTATTTGGCAGGCGTGTAGGACTACATGTTTTAGGTGTCGGGGTGCATTATGGTCAATTTGAAGAGCACCTTTATGATGTGACCGAAGTACTTCCCCTCCACATGATTGTCTGTTTTTATGAAGATCTCTCTCAGGATGGACTCGCCGATAGGGTTGTACTTGGCGTTGAATTTGTCAAAACGATGGAAAGTGTTGCGGTCCTAAAAAGAAAACACAAAAACGACGAGTTTAGGCGACAAAGAGGGTCACTCAGACACTAGATTCCACCAAGATGTGATAAATAACATCTTTCATCATTGGGATGGAGCCACCGGCCGTACAGCGTGCATGTCCAGCGTGTCGACACTCAGGTCGAAGGCGGTGAGGTTCATGCTGTCGAAGACCTCCATGAGGGTCTGGCCGCGGCCCTGCTCCACGTGGACGATCTCCTTGGGGAACTTCTTCATGGCCCGCTTGATGAAGCGCAGCAGGTGCTTCTGGTTCATGCAGGACGAGGCGTGGATGTGCGTGTCCACCTGAAGACAAACGCAGGGGGAAGGAAAACCGTATCCGTGAGATTTTCTATAAATATATCAGCACATCATATCATTACCCTCTTCATACCCCCGTCATTTTGGAAGTATGTTATTTAACATTTACAAATAGAACCGACACATTTATTTTGTTTTTTGTTATATCTTTAAACATTAAACTATTCTAAAATCTTTACTCTATCTTTGCTAAATCTTGACACAGAAGATCCGGTTTCACAAAGTGTATAGGCCGGGTTTCCGGGGGCCCGCTCACCTTGCGGATGTTGTAGAAGTCTCGGTGCGGGACTTTCTTCTGTTCCGCCAGCTCCTTCATCTCGTTGAGCAGGATGTGCATCTGGAACTTGGAGCTCAGGTATTGCAGGCGGCGATAGCAAAAGGATTTTCTGTCTCCGTTAGGAACAAGAGCCGGGAATTCAGGTCAACCAATTTCAACCTCATCACCTCAACAATTTTTTACAATGATTTGATTAATTGTGTTCCCGAGTGTTGCACAGATTTTTCGGATGGTACGATATATTAGGGCCTAATTATGTACAAATAATATACAAAAAAAAAGTGTTTTGACACAAATGACCGTGTTCATTATTTAACTCACACTGGGCCGTTGATGATGAGGGCCATCATAACGTTCATATCAGCAATGTATTCTCGCAGGTCCGGATAGGGCAGGTCAAGCTCTGTGCTCCTGGATACACCCAAACACCAGAAGCCATAATTTAACTTGATGTGCACTTCAAAGTCGAAGAGCCTATAACATCAATTTGCTCGATGTCAACACCTTAAAAACATTAGGATGTGTAGAAAGGCGGAAGAGAAATAACAAGCAAAACACACTGTTATCAAACAATTATTAGTCAGGTCTCAATTCTTGTCATCTAAGATAACAACAGTGTGTGTTTGCCTTGCCCCACCCGAGTGAGCAGTGAAGTGGGCAGTGGTGTGTGGGGTAGTTCTTGGCCTCACTTGTCCATGGTGCTTTGGGAGGTGAACACGTGCACTACCCCATCGACCATCTGGCAGCCGTAGCCAGCGTCCGGGGGCACGGCAGCCAGGTGTTGTTTCTCGTAGGGGTGGGTTTTGGAACCGGGTTCCGGGTGCATGTGAGTGGGGTCTTAAGAGGGGGGACAGAATCAGGGATCAGGCCAACATGGACGTGTTTGTCCCCAAGGGCGTCTTGAGTGGGCAACACATGCGCCTCTAAATCTGTGACCCCTGCCTGGAAGTCATGCACTGAGGGAACAGAAGTTTATTATTGTCGAGATCCAGTTTGGTTTCCAGTGAGATGTCGAGTCTTTGAGATTAAATGGTGCATGTTTAAAGAATAGTCTTTCAGGTTTGTATTTCGCGATGTCTTAAGTGTCTAAGTTGTTTGTTTGCATGTAATTAGACTTGATACACCAATTCTAGATCTCGTTCGCTGAGTTGTATGTGTACTTGTGCATGCGTGTGTGTGTGTGCGCGTGCGTGTGTGTGAGTCTGTGTTAAGCTACCAGCAGTGGTCTCTGGGACGTCCTCATCGCAGGCCCCCAGGGGCCGGTCACTCAGCTCCTGCAGGTAGCGGGCGGTGGTCGGGCAGAAGCTCTGCAGGGACTCGCCCATGTACTTCTCCCTGATGAACAGAGCCTTCACCACACACTTTGCTGCATCCAGCAGATCTGTGAAGGGCACCTATACAGAGAGAAGGAATGAGTAGGATTTGGAGAAGAAGAAGTAGTAGGAGGAAAATAATAGTAATAAGAAGAGGTAGGTGGAGAAGAAGAGGAAGAAGAAGAAGACGTAAGATGAGGAGGATGGAAGAGAAGAATAAGAGAGATAGAGTGAAAGACAAATGTAGGAATATAACATAAATATGATACAGATGTAGTATACAAGAGCAGTGCTTTAATGCAGCCCTGCTACTGCTTCAGCAGCCGTAACTCACCCCGCATTTCTCCTCCCCGGAAATGGAGACTCTCTGGTACTCCCTCTCGGGAATCAGCTCTCTCTCCAGATAGTAACTCGCATGGTCCTCGTCCTTCAAATATCTGACAGAAAAGATATTCCAAGGCTCCGTGATGTGCTAAGATCAGTCAATATGTTCAGTCAGAGGATGAGGTGAGCGGCAGCGACCGCGGTCAGCTCCCCCACTTACTCTAGATCTGTAGCGCTGTCTGTCTTCATGAATTCCTGTTTCGCTCGCAGCAGAATATCTGGCTCGAACCTGGGGAACAAGAGATCCAGGGTGATGTGGTTATCAGTCACGCACACACACACACACACACACACACATTTCCCATTCATAAATTGGAACAATCTCAAGTAGCTGAGATTGTCCCACACAAAGTCCCCCAGGGTTAATGTTTGACTGGGTGCTCTCCTGCGGGGCTCACTTGACATCCTGGCTGATCTGTCTCTCCAGGCGCTGGCGGCGCTCCTCCAGCTGCTCGATGGGGCTGTCCTCGGGGAACTCGTATAGGGCGCGCTCCGCATCTCGCTCTCAGCTAGGCTGCGGGAGAACAGCTCCTGAGAAACACATGTACACCCAAAATAAACATCCACTAGGAAACGCACATCATTCAAAACACAACACAGATCCACATGGGGATGCGTGTTAAGTGCACGAGCTGAGACGTGTATTCTGTGAAGCGCTGACCTCCGCAATCTCTTTGTATTTTCCGTCCATGGATGTGCGAAGGTCAATGGGCTGCTTTAGGGCCACTGGGATTCCCGGCAACGAATGCTGGGAAGTGAGGAGGTGACGTGCGCCGCGAAGCTCAGCTGGGGAAAGAGAGTGAAACATTTCCATAAGAAAAACAAGTAGCCTGTTTAGACTACGGACTCGTATTCAAATTTGAAACGGGATGGAATTGTGTCGAGACCATTGTATCATGATGGGATATGATGAGGATATCTTTGCAGCCAAACCATACATTTTCCTATGTAAATAAATAAACAGGTGTGTATGTCAGTTTCAGTTGAAACAGAGTTTAAGATATCTGAAGCGATCAACCACCACCCCAACAAGTCCTGTTTTGTTCTGCCTAAATGACGTCCTTCATCTTTTCCAGTCCAGCCAATCGCTGCTCTGTGTTAAGCGGTGGAGGTTCTGAACTAAGCTGCTATCAAGACACAATGGGCTATTAAAGTCTAGATACCATCAACACATATACAGCTATTCCTGCCAGTGCCACTGCAGGACTGAAACAAGTCATCATGCAAAATAACAGAACGGAAACAGTAGAGTAGGCTTACACTGAGGGAGACTGTAGACGGATGCCTTAAGCGGCAGGGAAGGCTATAGGGACACAGAAAGGAACCCTTTGCCCAAAAACAGATCCAACCCGGGGCGTTCAATTCACGCTGCTTCCCCCAGGAGTCTATTTTGACATCTGTAGGTGCTCATTAATCTTTTGCTGTGCAACTGCACACCTGCCTCTGAATACCCCTATGAATATTTCATCCTCTGCATGGTCGATGTCTGTGGGTCTGCCTCCTACCAGCTTTGCTCTGCTAGACAAAATATGTCTCCCTCTTTCACTAACATCCGCCGGGGAGGGGGAAATTGAAAACAATCATGTTAATGATTGTTTTCTTTACTGACTTTATTTATCTATTTTATTTATTATTTCCTTTTATTGTATGACCATTTTTCTATGTGAAGCACTTTGAGTTTGCCTCGTGTATGAAAAGTGTGAATAAATAAATTTGCGCTGCCTTGCCTTAATGTGTTTAGCGTTGTCTGATCCGGCTGCATTTAGGATATGAATTAGCACCTGAGCTAGTCACACACAGGAGATATAGATGGCCATTTTCACAGAGACACAAACTCTCATGCAGTTAAACCGACAAAAAACACAGTCAACTCTGCCACGTGGAAAATAAAAGAGGTGATGGTAAAAATGCTTTTTGTGCTACGCATCACGCTTAGCACCTCCTGTCCAACACCACCCAATCAACACCTCCTACTCAACACACACAGACACGCAGTGCTTCTACTGTACCGGTGAACACTTGAGCAATGTTATTTGATACAGTCTTAGCAGTGCTAGGGAAAAACATTCTTCCACAACTCTACCGCACACAAATCCTCTATATGTCAAATGTACTAATCAAATCTGATTTGAGTTGTGAACAATAGTATGTGGAAGACCACTGACCTGCTTTACTGTATTTCTCATACACAAAGCCTTGACTCTGAGTTGGTGTTTGGATGAGATTAGTTGCTGTGCAGAGGAGCGGCCCCAACACCCAATATATACTCAACGATGCTAGCGACGGGAGGAGGTGTCCAAGCGAGCGGCCCTGTCTCGCGCACTGTACTGTGAGGCAACAGCGGTGCGGTCAAGGGGCTACATCTCACTGGCTTTATTAGAAGGAGGCATCGAGAGGGGAGAGCAGGATCGGGGCATAGTTGTGCCCCCCCCCCCACCAACCCGCCCCACCGGGAAAAAAACATCCAAGCTGGACCGAGCCTAGCCAAGCAGAGCCCCCCCCCCCCCAGGCCTGGAGATAATCCCCCTGATGGTGTCTATATTTGGCGCGCTGCAGCTAACGTTACATAATCTCACACATCCCCCATGGTGAGTGAGGAGACAACACAACAACAAGATGCTCCACTAGACGTCGAGCCTCTCGTCTGCAGTACAGATGAAGAACTGCCGTGTCAGAGGGGTCCTATGACTGACCTGAGGGGAAGAACGGCGATGGTGCTGGGATGATGTAGGAGTATAGCCTAATAGCCTGTAAACTGTGATGCCTTGTTGCTCCAGATTAAAAGATCATAGCACTGGCAAGTCCTTAAGGTCCTTGATACATACAATACACCACACAATACACCGAGTTCTCCCCCACGGACAGCTGGCTAATGAAAACAACAGTCCCCAAGACCTTAGCAGCCGATCACAGAGTATCATGTTATAGCAGGCGAGTTTTTCTGCATGTATATTTCAGTGCGATGCATAATGCTGTGGAGCTCGCTGTCTGACTCCAACATGATACAGTAGGGGTGTTGTGGAGAACAAGAGGAAGATAATACCCATCAATGAGGGGTCAGAGAGGGCAGCCAGGGTGTCAACAGACTGGCTTGTTTACTCAATTTCACCCTTGTTCACGCACCACGCAGCACGCACGCACGCACGCACGCACGCACGCACGCAGCACGCACGCACGCACAGCGCACGCCGCACGCACACACGCACACACACACACACACCACACACGGTTCTCAGTGTTTTCCGTTTATAATCTTCCAGGGGATTTTCTAGGGATTTTTCCATTAACCTTTTGTGTGCTCAAGAGGATTCATTCATAGTGCTATGAACAATCCGTAGCAGCAACCTATCCTTTACGTACAAGCAGCCAAAAATATATCATGAATCCCCACAGTTTTGACATCAAAAACGCCTATTTCATCCCACATAAAGCTGTTACAGCAAAAAATTGGATGAAAGTTGGGACAATTATTTGACATTGGCCAGGAGCTACAGGAGCAGGCACTCAACCGGGACTTTAGCTTTCACTGTGCCAACACAAAACGATGACCTTCATGACCTAGCAGCATGGCATTGTTTGATTTTGCTATTCCGGGCGCTCTTGGTTGAAAAAAGTGAGAAAGGGGGCTCTAATGATATAAATGATTATAGTTGGCTTGTTCAAGGTCATTTGACACATGGTGAGCTTTACGTTTGTGATTGTTCGTCATCATATTTTACCATTCATTTGGGTAGGCGGTTGGACTTCAATGTGCCATTTTCTTTTAAAGATTTGGCAATTCTGTACTGGTGTCCATCAATAGAATTGTTTAGCATCATCATCAGGATTAAACCACAACAACAACTATTTTGTTTTGTCTGGATTTAAAAAGGATTCCTTGTTGAGGTGGGTGACAAAGACCATGAACATAGACGCCGCATTGGCCTTATACGTCTATGTCCCCGCCATATTGGAGAGGGCAAGCCAAGGCCTGTTATCAAATACCAGTAAACAGGGGAGCTGTGATTTTTTCCAGATAAAAGCCACTATAACGTTTACATTTGTCAACCAATTTCGGTTGTTTTTATTCAAGTGTTTATGATCTATGTGACATGAAAAAGAAGGAAAAGGAAAAACAGTTGTTGTATAAAATATATACTAATATGATTTAACATGAATAAAAAAAACTGCTCATTGAAGTTGTTTGACAAATGCAAATGTTTCAATCCAGGAAAAACTATCTCTTTTAACCGTATTCGTCGGCCAGTCTCGGCCTCTCAAATATGGCAGCGACGTGTCAATGCCAATCAACCCACATCTTTACATGAATGTCCTTTGTCCCAATCACACAGAACCATGAAACAAAGAGTGTGTTCATCATCACCATCTGAAACACATACATATAGATCTACTTACCCTAATTGAGCTTTGTTGTTTTAGGAACTTGAGTAGAATGTTATTCCTCAACAATTAATAAGAGATATCCAATAGTAGTAGGAAAGTAGTACATAGAGTAGTAGTAGTAGTAGTAGTAGTAGTATTAATAATGAGGTAGAAATGTAATGATATAAACTGAGGCTCCCAGACTAAATCCCAGGCTGGCTCTGGCTCTCTTAGCACAACAAAAGCTCTACAATGTAAACCACGTCTATAAATAACCCCCTTTATACAATGAAGACCATCACTGGGTGACTGGTCAGACCTATGAAGGGGACAGGAGGTGTAGGAGGTTTGGAGGGAGGGAGGGAGGGGGTGGGGTGTTAGTTAGACAGAGGTGGAGAAGGGGAAGGCTGAGTTGAAGAGGACAGATGCGTTTTTGTTTACCATGGGATGGGGGGTGGTGGAGCGTACTTTACTGCTCAGAGAGAGAGAGAGAGAGAGAGAGAGAGAGAGAGAGAGAGAGAGAGAGAGAGGGAGAGAGAGAGAGAGAGAGAGGGAGAGAGAGAGAGAGAGAGAGAGAGAGAGAGAGAGAGAGAGAGAGAGAGAGAGAGAGAGAGAGAGAGAGAGAGAGAGAGAGAGAGAGAGAGAGAGAGAGAGAGAGAGAGAGAGAGAGAGAGAGAGAGAGAGAGAGACGGCTCAGGGTGACATCTGCTGTCTAGAAAAGTGGACATGATGAGGAGTGAAGGATGGAGAGAAGGTGCCACAAGGAGACGGAAAGAAAAGACCTCTGCGCATCGTCCCACAACAGACAGTCACACACACACACACACACACACACACGCACACGCACACGCACACGCACACGCACACACACACACACACACACACACACACACACACACACAGATGAACAGCGGAAGCCGCTGCATTAATCTATCCCTGTCATACATACATGGAGACGGTGCAGCAGGTCCATGCACTCCCCCTCACAGCCCAGTGTTTTGCTGCCTAGCCCGCCGGATGCTTCCTGGTTCAGGCCAGCTGTCCGCCGCTCTACAGCGCCTTCCTGCAGCTGATTCGGCTCATTTAAATGGCTCTGACATCCATCCGGATGTACCAAGTGGGCAGACAGATGGGGGCAGGGGGGATGTGCATTATACTTGGATGTGAATCGTCCCCCTACATAGCCTGTTGTTTGCTCTTTGCAACTCCTGCGATTGCAACTCCTGTGTGTCTCTAAGGGCAACATGCTGGCGTCCCTATCAACAATATCTCTGCAGAGCGTTCCCACTTGCCCTCCTCTCGGATGGTAATGTTCACATGCAGCAGCAAAACGTTTTAACATAGGTTAAATATTTAAACTAAAATGTATTTGGACTGGATATGTTTGTTTCCCAATGTTCAAAAAGTTTAGAGCTTTTTTCTGGTGTTTCGACACATGTACTCTGCTCGGGTGTTTGTTTCACAATAGCAAAAGAAAAAGCAAGGTTTTACATTTCCAATCTTGTTCCCTTGAACTGAGCTTATTACATAAAAAGAAAGGAGATATATATATATATATAGAAGAGGAGATACTGGTCAGTGGTCACAACAATTATAATAAACATTTCTTCTCATTTAGTGGCGTTTGATGTAGAGTAAGAGCAGGACAG